>JAODJU010000025.1:13359946-13374720 GCA_026776725.1 Gnathonemus echidnorhynchus | reverse complement strand
CTGATTCTGATTGGTCAGAGGCTTCACACCTGACTGACAGGTAAAGGAAGGCTGGAAAACCAGCAGTACTCGGACCTTGAGGACCGTGATTTGAATAACCTTGAATTAATCAATTAATCCCAGGGGCCTGCACCAAATAGGTTACTGGAGGATGGATGGATGGATGGATGGATGGATGGATGGACTGATATCTAACAACACAACCAGAGGAACACAGAGACCAGCTAGAAATCAGACAAAAATGATTGTGTGGGAGGGCCAATGTCCTTTGCTGTTTGGTTCTCAGCAGTACTTGTACTGAGCCACCATTCCTGATGAATCTAAGCAGAGAATCAGCGCTGGGAGAAAAGACAGCTGACATTGATTGATGTCTCAGAGCTCTTCCTGATTCGCTGATTAAACCCATCAATCTATATGCAGAAGAGGTGTCGGATGCAAATGGAACCAATCAGGCCGAACAAAATGGTTTTGTCAGGATGTTACAGCAGTAAGAGGAGAGCCAAAGGTAGCTGGCGAGCAGGGGATTTGGGCTGACGCACACCTACCGCATAAGCTTTCAAGCTTTTTCTGCTACCTCCTGCAGGGATCAGTTAATACAATTATGTAAGGACCATATACAGTATAATTACAGCAAACTATTAAGCAATTATGGGCAAATATGGCCATTTTGGGGAAAAAAGCCTGCGTCATCTGCATCTTTATCACTGGTTAGTGTCTTCGTATCGCTCTCCATAGTCTAGGTCACCATCTGCATTGTCTAGAGCTCTTTCTTCACAGTCCAGGTCACTATTTGCATTGTCTAGAGCTCTCTGTACACAGTCCAGGTCACCATCTTCGTTGTCTAGAGCTCTCTCTGCACAGTCCAGGTCACCGTCTGGATCTCTTGTTTGACCATCCTGGTTGCTGTCTGCATCTGCCTCTAGACTGTCCTCATCATCCTCTACATCCCTCTCTACACAGTCCAGGTCACCATCTGTATCTCTCTCCACACAGTCTAAATCACCATTTGCATCTCTCTCCACAAAGTCCAGGTCACCGTCTGGATCGCTCTTCACACAGTATAGGTCACCATTTGCATTTCTCTTCATGCAGTCCAGGTCACTGTGTGCACCTCTCTTCACATAGCCCAGGTCACTGTCTGCATCTCTTTCCACACAATCCAGGTCACCATATGCATCTCTCTCCACACAGTCCAGGTCATTGTCTGCATCTCTCTCCACACAGTCCAGGTCATTGTCTGCATCTCTCTCCACACAGTCCAGGTTACAGTCTGTATCTTTCTCCACAGCATCCAGGTCACTGTCTACATTGCCAGCTCTGCCCATTTGGCCCTCGGCATCTCCTCTGTCTGCCTGGGATGGAATACCTCTCTCAAACCAGATCAGATCTGAATCTCTTTAATTAAGGCAATTCTGTTGGCATAGTAACAACCCAGCTAATTTATCAGGGGAAATGTCTGAGAGACTGACAGGTTGCTAGGCAACAGCCAATAGAAGCACAAAGACAGGCAATAACAAATTGCATAGGATGTAGATGTGATGATCAGCCTCTTGTCTGTGATGGCTAGGAGAGCGAGAGAAGATGAAGCTACATGCTAGCAGTTCATCTGCTCAGTGAACATTCCGTTAATGAACCTCTAAAGCATAGCTTCCAGGAATGCAAAGGCAGAGCAACTTACTTAATTTCAATGACAATAAGCTTACAATAACATTCCTGCTGTTCTTCATCTGAAACACTAAAGCAGTTCAAGGGTTTGTGTTCAAATTTGAACCAGCATATCAACCTACAGGTATTTTACAAATAGTCCATTATAACGTGACACTAGTCATATATGACGCGATTAAAAGTGCTCAGAGAGCACCATGAGATGAAAACAGCAGACCCACAGCAGACTTTCTCACCTATTGCGACTCCATACTTATGAATATGCAAGTGCTGAGTAAAGTTAGGGTGTGCTGTGAGCATCTGGCGGAGACCCCTGTCCGGAAGATCTTCAACTCACACCTTTGGCAGAACTTCTCTTGCATCCTGAGGGAGTTGGGGGATATTGAGGCAAAATCGGCCATGTTTTGGGATTCCCATTCCTGAGGCGGCGGTGAGGAGCTGTGGCTGGAAAGTTGTCGGTGCCTGTTGCAGCGGCAATCCCCAAACCCGGTGGTGGACACCAGCGGTTATAGGAGCTTTCAGGCTGAAGGGGGCCTTCAGAGCTTGGTTAGCTTGTGGGACTCCTGAAGCAGCTGACACGTACCAGCAGGCCAAGTGGAAAGTGGCTTTGGCAATTGCTGAGCAAAAGCTCAGGTAAAAGAGGAATTCGGTCATGGAAAATGACTTTTGGTCGACCTCGAAAAGATTTTGGCAAACCATCAGCTGACTCAGGAAGTGGAAGCAGGGCTTTACCCATGTTGTTTATCGGAGGGATGGGGCACTATTGACTTCAGTAGCCCATCTCTAAGGCTGAGGTCACTGAAGTTGTGAAAAAACTCTTCGGTGGTAATGCTCTGAAGGTGGATGAGATTCTGCAAGCTCTTGATGTTGTTGGGCTGTCTTGGCTGACACACCTTTTCAACGTTGCATGGAGGTTAGGGACTATGCATTCGGATTGGCAGACTAGGGCAGTGGCCCCAATCCATCATGTCCTTGTGTAAACAGAGAGAGAGCTTGGTTTGCATTGCCAGCAGTAAGTCAGGCTCATTCCTGGTGGGTGTTAAACTCCCCCTGGGCTGCCCTTTGTCACCAATTCGGTTCATAACCTTTATGAACAGAATTTCTAGGCACAGCAAAGAAGCGGAGAGGGTCCGGTTTGGGGGCTTCAGGATCGCGTCTTTGCTTTATGTAGACGATGTGGTCCTGTTGGTGTTGTCGAGCTGTGACCTGCAACACGTACTGGGCGGATTTGTGGTTGAGGATCAGCACCATAGAAGCCATAGTTCTCTTCTAAAAAGAGTATGGATTGCCCTCTCCTGGTGCAGGATGTGTTACTGCTTCAAGCGGACGCGTTTAAGTATCTTGGGGTCTTGTTCACAAGTGAGGGAAGAAGGGAGCGGAAGATTGACAGGTGGATTGGTGCAACGTTGGCAGTAATGCGGACCCTGTACTGTTCTATCATGGCAAAGAGAGAACTGAACCAGAAGGCAAAAATACTAATTTACAGGCTGATCTGCGCTCCTATGGTCAAGAGCTCTAGGCAGTGACAGAAAGAATAAGATTGCAGATTCAAGCGGCATGAAGGGTGAGGAGCTTGGACATTCAAGAGGAGCACAAAGTAGGACCTCTGCTCCTCTGCATCAAAAGGAACCAGTTGAGGTGGTTCAGGCATCTATCCAGGATGCCTACTGGACAGCTCCCTGGGGAGGTGTTTCTGGCATGTCTAACTGGGAGAAGACCCTGGGTCAAACCTAGGACATGCTGGACAGATTATTTCTCTAGGCTGGCCTGGGAAAGCCTTGGTATTCCCCGGAGGAGCTGAAGGAGGGTGTACCTGATGTTTACATTTTACACAGCGTCCCAACTTTTTTGGAAATGGCGTTGTACAGAAAAGAAAGTGAGAGAACTCATTATCAGTCTTCTTATGGTCTTCAGGCGACTAAGATAATGCAAGTTACAGTTGAACATGCCACTTCTGGAATGTGCCAAATTTTTGAGCGGCAGAAATGTATTAAAGTAACAAGACTGAGTGAAATCCTTGGGACACAACTAAAATTAGCATTTTAACTACTATATTATTGATTTACTATACGGAAAATATATTTAAAGCATAAATGGGAAATACTGTCACACAAAAATACAAAAAAAAATATGATTTTTCAAGGTTTTTATCATTATATTTCATGGTGAAGTGTAGAATTAGTCAACAGGGACAGGTGACAGACTATTTTTTCAGTGTTCTAGGTGGGTTTTATTAATGTTTTTCATAATGTATCTTAAATTTGCAATGAGGACATTGTGGAGGACACTTTGTTTGATAACATGTATTATAAAGCTACTTTTCATACATATTTATACATATAATGTCCTGGGGACAGAAATGGCACCGATTTGGTGGAATAGCCCATAAGCATTTGACTGCATATGACCTGGATTTATACCCAATCTAAGGAAAACGTGCTCTTGTTCCAACTCCCCTCTATTGTGCATTTAAGCTTCTGAATTCTAGTCAAAATGTTCTGTGGTTTGTTGTGGATGGTTTTAGATTGTACATATTGTCTCTGTCTAGTGAAAAGTGCATATTGACAATTGTGACTTCTTACTATAGATGGAATATGCCCGTTCTCCTCTGGCTACTGATAGCATGTGACGTCTAATTGACCGATGAAAAGATGTTTTATGAAGTCACTTAACTAGTATTTAAGTATGCACTAGTTAACATTTATATTCATGATGGTCATTTGTATGGATTACTTTAAATGGCTCATTTTAACAACGTTGATAGCCAGATAACTAGCTAACAAGAATCATTATTAATTGTGAATTGCGAGATTAGTGTGTTTCTTATTGACATTGACATATTTGCCTTGCTGACAACAATCTATGTAAGTCCATTTAAAACATTAAGCCGTTCACTGATGGCTGTGTCACAGGTTTCTATTTGTTGTGCTAAGGGTGTCTCATTATGTTGTTTTAGGTTTATTTTGTAAAGTAGTTTCTGAGAAAATGTATTTTTTATGTTCATGAGGTAATAGATTTTTGGAGATTTTCACCGGACAGCGATGAAAACGAACTACTATGCAACTTAAAATGACAGCGACAAGGAACATTTCTTTCTGCTCCATAATGTCTATTTTATTATGCCTAAATTTATTTTTTCCATAAGTAGCTGCCTGGTGTGATCGAAGATGTGCGATGTAAACCGAAATCAACAGGCCAACGACTTTAGGACCACATGGGCTATTTAAGATTGACTGTTCTCTTGGAAAACACCACCTTAAGAAAAGGTGTCTCATCAGCGTGATATAACTGTTCTAATTGGCCCTGACATGTAGAAGTGACTGCAACGCCCTCCGTACTGCAGCACATCAAAAACAGCAAGCTTTAACCAATCATTAGTGGCCATGGGGCGGGTTCACAGGGCTCCATTCTCATTGGGTGAATACAGGTGTCAGTCAGAGGCACCTGAGGGTTTCTGACAGGCTTTTGGATGAATATGCAAACGATGAGCGCACGGCAGAAGTGCAATCACGTGGAGCAGCGGTGGAGGCACTATAAATCTCTGTCTGTTTCAATCGCAGCTCCGGCCGAAATGGTGTAAAATTCCAGCAGGGATGTCATCAATTTCTGTTAGGTCTTCTGTCCCTCTTTGTGGCGCGGCCGCGGTGATGGATTGACTTTGTCACTTGTGCTCAGTTCACAGTGTGTTAACACGGAAGGGCAAAGCTGGGTTGTACAGAAGGGGTTATTAGAGTCCTGGGTATGACTGGACTCTACCATCGTGACTGGAACAGCCGTGCAGGGGAGACGGATCAAAAGAAAATTATAATACAACTGCTAAATTATTACCTTCTGTAAAATTTTACAGTGTAAGTTAATTTGAATCTGAGCACAAATCTTTTTATCCCTCACAGACAAACCCTGAGCAGAATGACACCTGAAAGGTTCCATAGGTGGTGAGATTATATTGTCATTTGCTGACTACTTTGAAGCTGACAAAGACTGCCTCCAGTGGCTGCTTTCTGTCAGTGGTCCTTCGCACAGGCACTGTTCGTTAGGCAGGAGAGGTCAACAGAATCATTACAACATGCTCTCTAAATCTACCTTTGAAATGCTGTGACCTTGTGTGATTTACATACAGTCCACAGTTACTCAGAGTCTTCCAAAAGGATCGTGAAATTGCATTCCTTAAACATTTACCCAAGAGTACCGTCAACCTGCCTGCGTCTATGACTGTGGGAACATACAGTCCCAGTGCAGGCATGCACTGTAAACTGTCACATGCTCCGTTACATCACCAGCTGTTTGTCTCGGCTCATTTTGATCTATTTAGGAAACCAGCATAGCAGGGCTAAAGTCTGGAAACATAACTTTATAATAAGCTTTATAATAATGCTGAAAATAACTGGGGAGAAAAAAAAAAAAGATTCAAAACAAAGCAGATAACACCAAAACTGAATGTAAAAGCAGGACTGCTGGCCTGTAAGTGTGATGAACAGTAAAGGAGCAGCAAAATCAACCTATATATGAACAGCAAAACCGACTAAGAATAATATTCCAGCAGGGTTTGTATGGAGAGGACTTCTCTCCATGTGAGTAAGCTTTCGCTACAGACTGGCTGGTCCTCATCCTGATCAAGTTCACACCAGAACCAGCTGCATGTAATAATAAAAATCCTTTATTCGGCATGTGCACAGACTTGAGTACAGACACAGTGGAATTCTTTTCTTGGCCTCCGCCATGTTGCTCTCCATTGCTTGGGGGCCACAGCACAGGATCAGCTAACGTGGTGGGGGCCCCTGGAGCTGGGGGTTAAGGGCCTCGCTCAAGGGCCCACAGACATGTGACTACTCTGCCAAGGTAGGGGCTCAAAGCGGAAATCTTCCGATCGTGGGCACAGAGACTTAGCCCAGTGAGCCACTCACCAGGACCTTGGGGAAGCTCTAAGCGGCAACACCAGGCCGAGAGAGATCTTGGGTATGTCGCTTTGGCCGATTCAGCATGAGCCCTGTGTGGTCACACCCATATCCATACATTCCCTCAGCAGGATTTGTGTCTTTCCGCCTGACCCTGCAACTCTAGCAGACCAGATCTGCTGAGCTTAATCTTTTGCTCCTCAGGTCAGCTCCATCCAGCCTCCATTGTCAGGGCCAGGGTATACCAGATGGGGTCTAGGGCTTTCCCACATTTATAACCTGGTGCTCCCCACTGGGGTGAACATCACTGAAGTCAGGATGATCAGTCGAGCTCCAGGCCATCCTCCAGGTCATCAGGCATGTTCTTCTTCCTGGATGTTGCTCTCATAAGGTTCTGTCAAAAGCCTGCCAAGCTGCGGTGCCTGGTCCATGTGTATTGTTTGCAAGGTGAAATTAGCTCAGATTTACCATGATGGCCGGACGGCATCCCTTTAGAAAAATAAATAAATCTGCTGCTCAGAAACAGCAGAGAGGAACACTGCAGCCCAGCATCCAGAAAGGTGACAGTGGCAGCGCCTTCAGCGTTTCCTCTAGCTCACACTTTGCTCTCCTTTTCTTCATCACAGGGCATCAAAGCAGGAGCCGCTCTTTCAGAAACCAATAGCACTGGAGTTTTCCACACAACCTTTAGCAGTCGAATCACTAACAGTCAGCAGCTCTTGGGCTTTTCCCTGCTAGAACGCACTATAGAAGATTAGCCATTAAGCTTCTCCGCATTTCAAAGCTTCTGATCCCAGATCCGGGCACCAAATGAATTGAATTTTATATTAGGTTACTACAAACTATTTTACAGAATACTAATTATAAGTGCATGACAATGGTACGCTATATTGTTTATTTGACGGATTATGAAATATGAGCGGAATAAAAATTATAGGCAGGATTGTAATCACACAAACGTGTAACAAATTAAACCTCAAATTTTACAAAAAAAAAAAGCGCAGCAATGCCTCCTTCTATACGAGGAAAGACTCTCCACATTGCATGTTCACAAGTGCAGTACGAAAAAGACCACATAGGACCATGACCTTTTGTGAAACGGGTAATCCTGTTAAGCCTCTCCATTCACTCAGGACCGCCATGCGAGCGCTCAATCATTCCTTCTTTCCAGGCCAAACTGCTATCCTCAGTTGGAGCTCAGAACCTTCTGCTGGCCTCTCCTAGCTATGAGAAGCCCAAGAAGTGCAGGGGAGCCCGGACTGGAGGTAAAAACCATATGGCCTTGGCTCCCAGAGCGACTACGACTGCTGTCTAATCCGAGGGAAAGACGCAAACCCACCAGAAGCACAGATATTATGTTGTTTGTGCATTTATAAGGCTCTTTTTGTGGAAACGTGGACTGTGCAGCCAACCTCATGTCTTGCAAAAACCAGGTTTTATGATAAGCGTATAAATACTATATATATATTATATATGCTAAGCAAGTAATCTGATGATAAGGTGTTCTGGGAGTTCAGGATCAGTACAATACAGTGAAGGAAAGCAGATTTACACACTGGCACGCTTTTTCAGCCGAGGACAGTTTTTTAATAAAGGTATTTCAGTTTTATGCAAATACTTACAGGGTACGGGCAGAAACAGAGATTTCCCTCTCGGGTCTAGTTGTCAGGAGGCTGATTTGCCTGGGATGGAGTGGAATGAAGAGATGCTTCTCCCCAGGAGTTCCCAATGCCCGTGAGGTGATCCAGCCTGGCACATTGTTCGCTCAGTAAATAAAACAGACGCCTCTTCGGGTTGTGTCCTCGCTCCCCTCCCCCCAGAAGGGCTGAGGTCACACTCGCGGGCTGGTCATGGGGAAGCGAAATAATAAGGCCCTTAGAGTATCTGGGGACGACAAGCATCACTCACATCTCCCATAATCATCAAGGCAAAGCTCGGATGCCTCTGTCATTTACATAATACCATTCTGACACTTTTACTCCAGCCATCCATCATGGGCAGGACGAGACCCTCTCGTCTCTCTCCTCTCCCCCGATTGTGTCTCCTGTTTATCTGGCCAAGCACACAAGATTGATTCCCCACCGTTCCTTTCCCTTATGTTCAGCAGATAGGAATTTTTGCAAAGTGATGAAGCACCAGGCCAGCTAATGATGAGAAGAAGCACAGTCAGAGTGGCCCAAGACATCGTTCCACGTTTGGGTTGTGTTGGGAAACCAACCTCAGGTTAAAGGGTTAGAGATCTTCTCTAGTGTGTTAAATTAAAAACGCAATCCGTTTCCTGTCGGCACTGCGAAACGTCATCATTTAAGAGGGAGAAGGAAAGCGATGGGGAAAGAGGCACTGCCAACAGCTAAATATTTCACTGCTCACTGCAAACATACTGCTTCTTAAAAAAATAAAGTGGTCATTATGTAATCCTGCACAGATGGAAAAATAAAACGACACAAAATCTATACACTACACACTAAGCTATCAGTATGAAGGTACCAGTGTACAGTATTGTGCAAATGTCTCAGGCAGTCAAAGAAAGTAATGTTTAAATGATCATCATATTGCTGTACAATTATGATATTATGTCTGCCAAAGTGTTATCTTAGTCATTTCAAAATCTCTCCTAAAGTCACACCAGAATTTATAGCATCCATGTATTTTTTGACTCGACCACTAGCACACCTTGTTTGGCTAATCAAAACCTCATTAGCTTATTTAACTAATTAAATTGATTAAGTAATTGAGCTGGTGGCAAACCGTATATATAGACTGACTGTGGTGCCCCTGAGGAGAGATTTGGGAACCACAGTGGTGTTCTGTTTGGAGAACATCTGGCAAGGTTCAAGAGCAGTGCTAGAAAAACTTTCATGGAGATTACTTAAAAATTACACTTTAGTATTTTCTCCTCCATAAACATGTGAGGAGGTTAGATTCTTTGGCTTATTAGCAGTTTGTGTCGTGATATTGTGCATAAAACATTTAATGTAACTACTTTAAAGTGCATTTAATACCCCAGAGCAGGGACTGAGCATTAAAAATAATTAAACACAGCATGTGAACAGAACAGAAAATGGAGTGAAGGGGATTTGTGCTGAAAAGAACTCAGAGATGGGTTTGATTGAACAATTAGGGGTCCTGTACCATTCTGTGCACACAGCATCTCACTCCCTTTATAGAGATCATCATTAATTTGTATTATTTAGACCATATTGTCCAATTGAACTGCATGATTTATCCTAGGTAAGCCTCTTCTGAATCATTTCAGTCTTTCTGACTCTTTTACACCCTAAAACACGTACTTGTTTGTACAGTATGTTTGGTGTATCCACTTCCTTTACTGCTCAACCTTGGGAAGACGTTCTGGGCTTTAGTCTTTACTTCTGTTGACAAGAATCTCAGACACGGATCCAGTCATATTTCACCTGCTTTCCAGATCTGAGACACATCCAATCGTCTATCACTTAGGATCTACATCTTTCATGAACTACCTGGATTCTCCCTTCATTCCCGTTACATACAAGGTGAGAAACATCCAGCTTGCTTCATTTTTTTTTTTTTTTTTACACAGTTTAAGTCCTCAAAGTTTTGTTTACGATAACAAAAAACCATTAGCTGCTGTCAAACGGAGAAGAGAGATTATTTTTTTTATTGAAATAAGATTAAAATGATAACTTTGACAGCAGCTTCCACCTGATAAAATATTTCAGCTCATAAGCATGGTGTGAGCATTAGGATTAAAGGTAGGAAAGGAGGTGGAGAATATTCATCATATATAATAAAACAAAAGGTGCCATGGGAAATAACACTGATATTAAAATTAGAATGAGACACAATCTATCTGAAAAGTGCAAATTTAGGAATGTAAATGATCACAGGAGAAAAAAAGCCAGATATTTAAATTTAGGGTAACAAACTCAGAGCCAGGCTAATGGGGGGGGGGGGGACAGTGTAATTCTGGATCTCTTTGGCCAAAACGTGTTCAAAGCCTGAATGTTACCCTCAAGCAAATAGTGGGCAAACAGCTACCTCCGTGTTTCTTTGAAATTGTTAACAAAATAACCAAACTAAGCTGATAAACTGTAAGGACAGAGACGCAGAGGGGAGGGAGGGTCTGGACTGGAAAGCCCAGACACATGAAACTTTTACAGTGAGAAATGTAAAAGCATTAAAAAAAAACCCCAAGGCAATTAACAGGCAAGGAATAGCATAGCACACAATTTAAAATCCTAATTCCTACCAGCTGACTTGAAGAGCTGCTCTGTCATCATTGCGGGCGACGACAGACGGTGAAGATACTGCCAGTGACCCATTTTCTATGGCCTTGCGTTCACAGTGAGTAGGTCACCCCTGAAAGGAGAGAAGGGGAGACGTATAACGCGTGGCTGTATTCACCCGTGCGGAGAGCAAGATAAGCAAAGTAACAAAGGCTGGTAAACACCCTGCAGCAGCTCTACTGCACTTATAGAGTGTAGATTCCAGTTGCACTGTCTTTCAAACTGGGGCAGTGAAGGATCAGGCCAGTTGTCATTGCAGGAAAACAAGAAATCTTGCTATCACAATCCATTTTCATGATGCAAGAACATGGAGGATTTCACTGGAGTCAGTGCCGTGCAGCATTACTTTTCAGTTCACGTTATCTGAGCCAATCAAGACAACACACAAAACCAGAATGCTAGGAGCCACAAGGCAACATTTAGCTGAACCTCATACTCCTTCGGCAGAGGAGTACACGTGTAAAGAGGTGTGCCGCCTCATGCACGATTATTCCAACGTGAGCAGATATTTCTGCTGTTATCTATAGAACAACCAAGGCTTCCCCTAAACCCCAACCTAAGGAGTCATTTCTCTCTGTCGGGAAGCACAAGCAAAGCTGAGTGATTTCACACCTCTCATGAGGTGACCATTCAAAGTGTCATCTGTCTGCCACAACGAGGTCTCTATGCTGTCTCTGACCAAAGCATTGCGCGAATAAACCCTGCTTCACCTTTGAACATTTTATAAAGCAAAGTATTAAAACTGAAGAGAAATCCCATATGAAAGGCATTGTAATGAATTAGATGTGTATCTGTACTTGTGGCAAAACCATGTGGGACCTAGATGTTACAGTGAGTCCATACTTGGTTTTGATTTTTTTACCTATTCCATCTATCTGGGTCTCTTTGCTTGTAAACTATGTGAGTGAAAAAAGAGGTTAAAGTGAGCACTACATGCCTGCTGAAAGACTGATGCAACTCAGACTTGAAAATACTAAACACTCATTTTTGCTCTGACAAACAAGGACATGCACCTTGCTTGAATACATTTACTTGCAAATAATGTCCAGGAAAATGATGATTGGCATCTACTTAGACCATATCAGTGTAAGAATGAATCTCCATCCTATCTGATGACGATTCCAGCAGTTTCTCAAAACCCTGTTTCCATTGAATGCTTCAATATTCCTCTTTTCGGAAGATACATTTCCTAATGACAAATCATTACAATAGAGACAAATCATTAATGCTAATAATGTTTGGTCACAGGTATTAGAATAAGTTGTGATATCAATCCTCACTATGGCTCATGCACTAGCTAAATCACCAAATGTTTATTAAAATTCCATTTTTGAGTAAGCACAGGTCTAAACTGTATTAGATACAGCAGTAAGTAGCTGATCTTGTGGAATTTGTTCTCAGGAAAACATAATGAACACATGAACTTCTCATCGAGCTTAACATTTTACTTAGTGTTCATTACTGTTATGTACACAGACTTATGCAGAAAATTCAGCCAAAAAGAGAGATTCTGTGTCATTAACAGAGGTTGCTTCTGCTGATAACTGGCTTGTATTTGTTTGCTGAGTGAAATTCTGCCAGATGCCACACTGTGTGAGAGTGGATCGCTGCATTAAACGGCTACAAAAATTTTGATTCTGTTCCAGGTGAAACAGGCAGGCTCACATAACATTTAGCAAAACTAGGATATTTCTCCACACACAGCCGTCTAGACACTGACCCCCATCTCCGCGTCGTCATGAGATCTGTCTACCCAGGTACCACCGCAGAGTGAAAGGTCACTTTTCCAGGTGCTCCCCCAACTGCAAGGTCTCTGCGGCAGGAGATGGACATGGCCACATTAACCATGCATGATGAATACAATAAGCAGGTGTGGAGCTCCACACGGGGCCGTGCTGTGAGGCTGCGGCAAAAGAACACAGGAAGCTTGGGTTCGGGCCGACTGCCCCCGAAAGGGGAGCTGTTCTAGCAGATGCCCTCCATGACCAGCGACTGAAGGGCAAAGCTGCACATGTGATATACATGTAACGTGCAGGGTTACCTACGAAGGCCCTGAGAATGGGGAGTCGCATACAGCGGTCACAGGAAGGAAGGCACTGAAAGCCCACTTTTGGAATGGGACCACAGGCCGGAGTGCGCTGCTCCGTGACGGAGCACTGACTGGTGCTTCTGCTCCAGCCCTGCCGTCATACTGCTGGTTGCCAACGTGACTGCTCCTCCATGCCAGCAGCACGCACACCCCCTCGCACGCGCGCAAGCCAACGCCCAGCAGGTGCTTGTTCACTACTTTACTGAATTACTCTTTGGGGTTTTTGTCTTCCATTTCCGCCATCGTCTGGCTGAGCGCCAACCAGCCAGAATGTCTCCTGTTGGCTCCCGTACTGGGCGGATCGCAGACAAAGCGACTCATCTCAGCAGGTTTGAAATCTCTCCCTGGGGGAGGGTCGGGCACGGATCAGGCTCTCTTGCCATCAAAGCCTAGGTCCCACTACTTTTCACAGACTGCTTGTCTGAAGGTCTTATGCAAGGAGTTCACTTCCTGGAACCGGTGATCTGGTGCACACTCACTCTCCCAAACAAGCTACTGACCAGCTACAGGTGCATCAGCTTGGATTCTCTAAAGCTAAAAACAAGAAAAGAGAAGCTCTTTTGTGCTATCTATCACTGTCGTAAAGGTAAATACCGATGACAAAGGCAGTTTTCGTACCACTCTGCCGAGGGCCAGACTAATTCCACTCTGTCTGTGTTAACAACCAATGAGGCATGAGCTAGTTTATTGCTTACTGGCAAACACATAGGTAAAATAACTGACTGTGTGGGTGACTGTGTTCCATTTTATTTTTACCTATTTCAGGCACAGCTCGACAACCGTGACTTGTGTAATATATTCTACTGCTCCGTCCACAGAATAGCCCCCAATGTGTGAGGTGTCACAGGACAGCGTAATCCCACCCTAGCAACACCTCCTCACACTCTCATGGACCCTCCCTGGTGTTGCAGTGATCAGCACATACGTGTGGCATGACAAGCGGTACATCTCTCCCTTGGGCGGAAGCGGAGATGATTTCTGGGCCAGCAGTGACATCTCCACCACAACGCTTCTCCACCGAACTTGAAATCACTCTTCCTCATGTTTTATTTTCTCCAAAAATTGAGACAAGAAATTCAGGAGGTTGTTTCCACTGGCAAGAAACACCTAAATTCATACTGTCATGAATTTACATTAAATAACAGAAATCTTAAACTGAACTCTCACCTTTAGCTTTCACCGAAGTCAAAGGTCAACTACTCAGACAAGAGCTGCATTTTGCCCGTATTATATTAACACAAGAAAGGCAGAAGACCCATCTGGTCCTCGAGGGACAGCACACAGTCAGTCTTCCAGGATTCAAGCTTCTTCTCTGTAAACACACAAAGTAGCCTAGGACCCAATCTTCCCAACTGGGGACAGCATGCTAACCCAGGACCTTGGCAAACGTTTCGCTCTGAATGTATGTCTTGTCATCCCCCCAGAGTGGCGTCCTATTGGACGTGGAAGTGTGATCGAGCCAGATGGGGTCTATTCACACCACTCTGAGACACCAAGAGTTTGGTGGCACCCTGCAGCCACTTCTTGTTATCTTTTGTCACCAATCATGTGCAGCATTTTTTTCTCCCTTCGGAGTGAATTTTCATGTTTAGAGTCCACGCGAGTCTCTGTGCCTGCCCGTAAAAGGGGCTGATTCTAACACTCTTTGTTGGGTGCACAATGGCAGAGATGGTAAACCCGATTACAACAGCTTTTGTTACCTTTCCAAATATATAAATTACTCTTTCCTGGCTCAATGCGCACCTTTTCAGCTCGGAACAGCAAAACCCACTGCACAAGATAGTTATCTGCTCATATCTGGTCAATTTCATCCCTTATTGCTTCACTGGCTGATGGGAGGACTGACTGACAGCACGATCC
>JAODJU010000025.1:13347089-13358212 GCA_026776725.1 Gnathonemus echidnorhynchus | reverse complement strand
GGGGGGGGGGGGGGGGGGGGGGGGGGGGGGGGCACATTACAGTGAAGCCACAATGTAGCCTGGAGACAAAAGAATAAGAGTCTGGAGTCAGCAGATGGAGATGATGGAGCTGTTGAAAAATATTCCCGCCTCCTCCGCTGATGAGGTGTCAGCTCTAAAAGCATGTCCCCATCGCTTCCATCGCACCCCCAGACAAAGGCACTAACCCACCTGAGCATCTATTTCGAAGGGGAGGGAGGAGACCAACCACCGGGACACAGCAAGGCCACGGAAAAGTGTCGCCTTCCCAAACTCATCAGGGCTGCAGAGTAGAAGTTTGCCAAGATCCAAGTCTATTCTCTGTCTTTGTGCGTTTTCGTAAACTCACCCATTTGGTCATATCTAGCTGCATGTTTACTATTTTAATTTGAACATTTAACTATAAACCAACTCAGTCACTTTGTGGTCTATATATACTCATACAAAACATACACAGTCTCATGTACTCATACAAAACATACACAGTCACTCATGTACTCATACAAAACATACACAGTCTCATGTACTCATACAAAACATACACAGTCTCTCATGTACTCATACAAAACATACACAGTCTCATGTACTCATACAAAACATACACAGTCTCATGTACTCATACAAAACATACACAGTCTCTCATGTACTCATACAAAACATACACAGTCTCTCATGTACTCATACAAAACATACATAGTCTCTCATGTACTCATACAAAACATACACAGTCTCATGTACTCATACAAAACATACATAGTCTCATGTACTCATACAAAACATAGTCACTCATGTACTCATATAAAACATACACAGTCTCTCATGTACTCATACAAAACATACACAGTCTCTCATGTACTCATATAAAACATACACAGTCACTCATGTACTCATACAAAACAGACCCACTCAGTTTTACATATTAACTTTGAGTGAATATGTATACATGAGAGATGTGTTCTGGGACGGAGGAAACACTTTTAAAAGCTACTGAATACTGTAACAAACATGCTGGGTGTCATAAAAGGAGGACTATTCGGGAGCCTTGGGGGGCCGCTTTGGCAGACTGTAACAGCTACGCTACAACTCAGCCGCAGGCAACGCCTTTGATTTCATCAAGTAAAATATGTGGATTTGTAGAGTCTGAGTGGTGTGAAAATATGGGGCTTCATTTAGGGCAGAAAGAAAACGCCCAGAAGCCAATGAATGAGGCAGGACAGCCTTAAAAATGCTGCTTGAGAGGGGGCTCAGGGGGGCTGCAACACGGTCCGTGGTATGGAGAGGATGAACATCCGCACCACAAACAAGAGGATGTGCAAAGAGGTCTTTGTTTTCAAATAAAGACATAAACCTTCAGTTCTCACTCAGTTGTTTTTTTTTTAATGTTGAAAGTGAGATTTGATCTAGCAGACTAATTACCTGTTTTACACGATGTCCTTTTCAACTATGATTAAGGAGTAAATAAAAAAAGATGATAATAATAGGAACTAATAAGGACCCCCCCCCCCCGCCTTGGAGCAGCACAGACACAGTGTGTACACCCACTTCCAACGTGCTGCCGGCCAAACCGGCTATGACATTCGTAAGATTCTTCAATTACGCTTTTCAAAGTAGAGAGCGAATATGAAATGCTGCACAGGGGAGCAACAGGCTAATAAAAGCTGATTCTTGATCGCTATTAGCGGGCTCGGCAGTCGTCGTCTTGCTCCCCACATCAGAGGGACGGCCGAGCCGTTTTGGGGGCGGAGTGGGGTGGGGGCTGGGGGGGGTCCTAATTCACACATATGGAAATGCTTTTTCTCGCCATTCTGCCGCCTCTGCTGTGGCCAGATGGAGCTCGAGAGCGCTCAGGAGCCGTGAAGGCAAACACATCAAAAAGGAGAACAAGACTGCAGTTTTGGACCAGCAAGGAGGATGCAAATAAATACAAAAAAAACTAGACTCCTCAAAAGCACTTAAAAGATAACATGCTTTTTTAATACCTTCTCTTCAGACTGCCTTTCTGCAGCTACATGTCTAATGAAGAGGCCCAATGTGTGCAAACTTTAGTTCCCAGGCAATATCAGTGCACCATATCTCTAAACCCAATGAGACTGTGCACCAGGTCCTTCACACCTATCTCTCTAAATTTGATCTGATTATGTTATCTTGTGAAATGAAACCAAATATTGTTTCATACTACTAATATGAATAATATTAATAATACTGTTTAACCATCCATTCAATCCATTCGGACAATGGCCTGGATGCAGATGATCAGATTAATACAGAGATGATCAAAGAAATATTTCTACTTATGTTCTTAAGGCTCCTCATGACTCCAAGCCTTCACTGAAAAATAAGCTTGATACTGCTCCATTACTGTACAGCTGGCAGCCATGATGATGGAATTTTTGTAAGAAATCTCCAAAACTCTTGATCTGAAGTCGTGCTGTACTGCAGTGTTGCAGAGCCGCTCCATTCCACTCTGTCCCAGGGTGAGCTGACCCTACCCCGTCACACTCGATCAAGGTGATGCGAAATCTGAGAACCTGGGGAAGCCTGGTCCATGTTTGGGCTGGTCAGGAGCGGAGACCAGACTCCTCTGCAGCATTGATCAGATGTGAGGGGGAGACAGGAGGAGACGAGGGGAGAGACAGGAGAAGCGGCAGGAAAGACGATGGGACACCCTAGGGGAGACACACGACGGGGACGACTCACAAGCAGGAGCTGCTAACAGGAAGGAACGCATCCTCAAGAGCCTGAACTGTGCTCCTTTCGCTGATGAGGACCCTTGTGTAGGCAGTCATCCCAAATCAAAACAGGATGATGAGAGCATTAATCGTTAGAGGCATCCATCAACTGACAGCAATGACTTGTAGTGAACTTAAATGAATGAATGGGCAACCCAAGGGATTGGGGCACTTTTTGCTTGCCAGAGTTTCACCGCATACCCAGCAGAGGATTTCCATCGCTTATTTAACTCGGCTTCTTCAAGTCGCCCAGCAGAGAGGAAAAGGGAGCGGGTACCTTTCCACAGCTCAGGGTAACAGCTTGGGAAACGCAGTCATTCCTCGAGCTTCAATTGCAGTCTTCTGGGACTCATCTCTGAGCCCAAAGCGAACATTAACACATGACTCCAGATTGCTAAGAATGAAATGAAAATAACCCATCACTACTGGTCTAAGTTTTGCAGTCGCATATAATGACATAAACACAACTATACAGGATTCATCTGCACAAGCACCACAGATAATTCAGGAGGATGGGGGGCCCTTTAGCTTTGCAAAGAACAGTAAAATCCTTTGGGGCGGGGGGGGGGACTCCCTACAGCTGCTTTTATTTACCATTAAATTCACTCCAACCCTTCATGTTTCTGTTCTCCAGCCAGCACCACAATTAACTTTTCAACTTGTGGTAAAGACCAGCTTTTCTGAGAAGCCACCAACAGACTAAACTATTTCCATAAAACAGTGCCGGATAATTAAACATTCTTTTAACGCTTTCGTTCCTGCACTGTCATATGACACCAATCCACGGTAACAACAGACAAGGCTGCAAACGGACATGACGTATGAGCACACAAGAGCTGTCAAATGAACATGTGAGTTTAAGTGGCTGGTTATATGCTGCAGACCCAACCGGGGCCAAATCACCAAGGAATAAAGGTCACCAGAGGTCATACCAACCACTAACCTCCTGTCACAGGTCAACTAGTTTTCACCTTGTTATGTTGCCTTCTTTCACACTTGGTGGGCTCCCAACAAAATGCAACTAATAGCAAAACAAAAGCCATATAAGTCAACATTATTCTTTCATATGAAGAGAAATGGCAACAGATCCGTTTAAGGCCAAGACAGGATGCAAGAACGATTCAATTCGCCTGGTCCCCAGAGTACTATCATAATCACTGCAAGAATCAGCACCCCGATTTCCTGGAGTCTGATTCCAGTGACCAGTAAATCAATTGACTCCAGTTATGGGAAGAAACACGCTACAGACCATACATGTATATAAAAAACAAGCTTTTTTGCCATTGACCATCAAAGTGCAAATGAAGGAAATACCAGGTTAAGCAATCCTAGTTCACCCCTTGCCTGTTCTCTTGTTAGTGCATTTCCTGTCCAATGACCAGATCACTTCTGGTGAACATGCGCCGACAGACAGGTTAATTTAAAAATTCAGTTGATAAACTGATTACAGTTATCAGCACACTGGACAATAGTTGGTTTACATGGGGACCCTGGCCTGTGTATCTCATCACTCAGGCTTGCTGGTTCTGCGTCGACATGGCTCACGCCACAAGCAGTCTTCCCCGCACGCCCCGCATGGTCGACGTGTAGCCGTTTACACAATGGAAGTGATCCGTCGAGAGCTGCGGATGAAAGAACGTGTAACGGTAAGTTCCGGCTGCGCAGGGATTCATAATACGCATTCCCAAAAGGGCCAGATTAATTATGAATGAAAGATGCAGACTAAACCTAATCACATGAGGGAGAAACTCCTCGTGCAGCATGAAATATATATACGGCTTAACTCCTTTATTAAGAGCATATTTAGAAAGGGATTATTGATTCTCATAATGGACAATGGAGAAGAGGCTTCCTCTCATCAGCCTTATCTGAGTCGCTAACTAAGACTGCGGCCCTTCCAAAGCATGGACGCAGGAAAAAGCGCAACCCGGTGCCTGGGGCAGTGCAGCACCCCTGCTTTGCTGCTTACTTGACCTACCTGGCACTTCTGTGGCACCTCTGTCATGTGATGATTTGGGTCCTGCTTGGGTTGCGCATGTTGGCCTGCTAGACCAGGGATGGGGAACCTGATCCATGGAGAGCCGGTGTGGGCGCGGGTTTTTGGGATGGCCTCTCAATCAGCCAATAATAAAGCAGTGGTTCTCAACTCCAGTCCTGGGGACCCACTGCTATTGGCTGATCGAGAGGTCATCTCAAAAACCCGCACCGGCCCTCAATGGATCAGGTTCCCCATCCCTGTGCAGCAAGCCGTCAATATGCCGTCGCCATTCAGGAATTACATGGGCCAAGCCGTATCTTAAACCTCTATTAAGAACATGGCAAACGTGCAGCTGGCCTATTTCTAAAGGAGTCCACGGGACTAATGAAGCTGCATGCCAAGCAATGTAGCATTTTAAAATTCATGCTAGCTATTAATAGCTAGCCCAGACATTCTGGAGAGGGAACGTCCAGCTTAAAAAAAAAGGGGAAATATTTCACCAGGAAGTAAAAAACTGTGTTGTCGATGTTAGGAATATAATTAAAATAGATTGGTCTCTTGGGCTTTATCAAAAGGTGCTGCATAATCATTACTCTGACTGTGGATATGTCATCAATCCCAGATAAGTGTAGGATATCATGCCAGGCTGCAACTAGGGCAACAATCTGACACAAGCAGAAAGGAGAGTGACCCACAATTTTTAGCTTATAAATGATATCAAAGGTGTTATGCCACAATTTTTGACATTCAGATATGTTTGATAACTAGGTAAGACATAGCCGTTCCAAAATTCCAACTGATCTCTGAAATCGCCAAAAAAAAAAAACCACTACAAAATGAAAAAGGACAATATGATGATTTAGTTGGTGGTGAATGTTTAAAAGAAAATGGGTGGGTGACAGCTGATGTGTCATACTACTCCTGAGCATGCATGGAATAAGGCTATACAAGATGCAAGCAACCTGTTTCTCCTATCTCTGCAGTCAGGGATCGGGCCCAATAAAAGACATGAGAACAGCACTCCTGAAAAGCAGATATCAGTGGGCAATGGCAGCCCTTGCCCCTAACAGCTCTTGCCCACTGTCAGAAGGACCACATTAAAAAATACAGTGAACCAGTTAAAGGAAAGAAAGCAAACAGTCATATGAGGTTCCTCTAACTCAGCACCGGGTAGAAACACAGCATCAGTAACATAAGACTGCAGACATTTTGTGAAAGAAAATGTGTATATTACATCAAGGATAAGCAGTTGCCTTTTAAACAGAAGGCTCTATACTCTTAGAAGCAATGCTGATTTAGATAAAGTCTAAAAGCTCTTTTTAAGAGTGTAAGTCACTCATTCTGAAGAACAATCAGATCCAGTATGCTTCAGCTGTGCATCACAAAATAAGTTAAACCTGAATACATAGTTTTAGTTTTGTTGTTGTTGAAAAGAGATTTTGACAGTGGCTAGACCAGCACTAAATGGGCTGAATCAATATTAGTGGTTATCCTGATTATTGATACAAATCCTGATGATGTCTACAGAGACACCTTGAGGTACAGTACTGAAATGCAGCATGACTGTGGGTTGGGCGATGGACAGTAAGCAATTAGGACAGTGCTGGTATATTTCCTCACATTATCGATATACAGTTCTTGGTATTGAGATAAATGTAGTACATTTATTCAGTTGCAGCACCAATAGGATCTCATCCAATTCCTAACCCGACATCATATGGACAAACAAGGCTCTAATCATAGAAGTCTGCAATCTGCTTTGGAAAAATCCTAAGCATTTCGAAAATCTAGTTTTGTGTGACCCACCTGTGGTACCTCCACTTGGATGGCGCCAGTGACGTGCACGTGCTTCCCAGTGCTGTCCAACTCTGCCCACTACCCTGCATCGGTTCACTGGATTACACACTGCTAAGACTCGCCAGCTTCCTGGACAGCGGCTAAGCTATTAGGCGTGACATCGCTAACACTGCAGGAGCAGCATTAGCATGTTACCGCTGCCTTCTGCTCAAGGTGTTCCGTCCCTTTTCGTCCTGAAGGCTGGGACTTTCAGCCACATCTTTCGCTTTTAGAGGCTTACGGATGCATACGGGCTTCTTCGGGGCTCAGGGCCTCGCACACTCACCACAGGACAGACTTTCATCCCTCACACAGCTGCCTACTACTGCAGTCACACTGTTCACCTGTTCGGAGGCAAAGTCTGACTGGAGCACAAGGCCATTACCTTAGCTGGTTGGGCTGATATGACTGTGTTGAACACCGTCGCACAGAAAGGAGCGTGCTGACACTCTCTGCCTCCCATCTCCCACAATGGCTAGCAGGTTAGGCTCACTGGTTAGACTGGACACTGAAGCCAGACGGGTTCAGGAGAAGCTCGGATGAAAATGTCGCTCCCTCATGAGAACACTGACAGCTTGACAACACAGCAGCTAGATCAAAACTTGAAACAGCACAAAAGCAGTTGCTACATGCCTCTGTCTAAACTGCGGATCCATGGACTGAATCCCAGCAGTGCAGTGCAGTGCAGTGCAGTGCAGTGCCTCACAACATTTTTCTGGGTCCAGCCAGGAGAGAGAAGTGAGCACAGGTACTTCATACCTAAACAGCTCCAGAGAGAGATACAGGTCTACGAGCCTGACGCTATCGAAAGGAACTTCACCAAAAACCCATCATCTTTAACAACCTCCTCAATTACCCAAAAGCACCTCTTCATGTCCTGTCCTCCTCTCTTCTGGGTGAAATGGAACTGCTTATCCGACATCAGTGATCAGCTGTCCATTGCATGACA
Organism: Gnathonemus echidnorhynchus; assembly: GCA_026776725.1. Classification (NCBI taxonomy): domain Eukaryota; kingdom Metazoa; phylum Chordata; class Actinopteri; order Osteoglossiformes; family Mormyridae; genus Gnathonemus; species Gnathonemus echidnorhynchus. The sequence continues at coordinate 13,350,702 of JAODJU010000025.1, read as the reverse complement.
GGGGCCTTAAAGTCAACACAATCTCGTCTGCGGACCGAAGTGGGCCGCATGTTTGCACATACCTGACACAGAAGCTCCGCAGTGTTCATTTTGCACACCCTTAATCCCTGGAAGATAAACACATTTTACATGTTGTAAAGTGATACGCAAAATTAATTTTTCATGCAATAGAAAACATGTGCAGCACATGCCTCAAAAGATCAAACAGCTGAGGGAGGGAGGACTGGCCCTTCAGTCATTAAGCAGCTGAAACTGGCGGGTTGCTGAGACAGGCTGCTGTTAGAGTCACACAGGGCCCTGGTGCTGGGGGGGGGGATCCACACAGACATACAAAGAACCACAGTGTACATTCTGGACCTGTTTTCAGGCCAAAGGCATACTGATTGTTGCCATGTGGCCTCCATGAATTGAGCATGGTGACAGAAACAGGGTTCATGGGGGGGTGGCATTTCATCAACTATTAAATGGGGAGGACCACTTAGGGGGCTAATGAGGACAATTTTTAGTGATCAATAAATGATGAGTTATTGATTTTTTAAGCTTCTTCTGTCCTTTGAAAGTCAGGGCCCCTTTAAGAAGGGGCAGGCAAGAGGCCAGATGGAAGAGATGTTTGTGAAGTCAGAAAGGACCACGACCGCCCAGTAGGACATTGTGGGAGCAGACAGTCACAGTCCACACGGTGGGAGAGGACAGTCCAATAGGACATTGTGGGAGCGGACAGTCACAGTCCACACGGTGGGAGAGGACAGTCCAATAGGACATTGTGGGAGCGGACAGTCACAGTCCACACGGTGGGAGAGGACAGTCCAATAGGACATTGTCGGAGCGGACAGTCACAGTCCACACGGTGGGAGAGGATAGGAAAAAGAAAATCATCCATGAGTTTACTGTAGCCATCTTTTTAATTCCAGGATAATCAGAGTAACACAGGCAGTGAGTTTCACTGTAATTCCAAGTGTCAAAGAATCCAATTTACTGATTCATCCATCCAAAATCAATCAAATCTGGCTGTAAAGAACAGCCATAACCACGTAACACACTGATCAGAGAAAAGCAAGGAAACCTGCTGACATGCCTGCAACTGGATCTCCTTGACATACTGAGGAACTCTTGTGAACGGTCACCTCCTAAACACAAGATGGGCGAAAACGTTCAGTTTTAAGCCATCGCACCTGAGAAAGAGCAAGAAAAATCAAAACTTTCCTCAGAGTGAATATGCAGACAACCAAAAAAACCCCACACTGGCTTCACTCTGCTCTCAGCCACCCTCATGGACTTTGCTCGCTAGGCTTAAGGGAAGCAGATGCTATCGTTTCCTCACCTCCTGCGACGAGCTTCGCCTAATCCTCGCTGCTGCCTGGTGGCGAACAAAACGCATTGCGAGCAGGCGCCATCCTGAGGTTCGGGCACCTTTGGCTATGGACTGAAACTGCAAAGGTCAAGATAAGGTTCGCAACATGGATGACTGATTACCTGCAGGAAGTACAAACAGTAAACAGTAAGCAGACGTACATGACCCACATGACGACCATCTGCCAACAGACGACAGCGGCTCTGGACAACATCGCTACTTTTGCATGTTGACTGTTAAGTACACATTTCAAACTGATGTTACGTGCAGTACATCTCAGTGGGCTTCCATAATTCTAGTTTAGACATTTCAACCCAACTGGAATGACAAGCACGCAAATTGACAAAAACAACATAAGAGCAGAAGTACATGTTTCAGGCTGACTTCTGAGGTGGCCTTAGCCAAAGAGGGAATAGATGCCCCACCGAGGCTTGCTTTGATCTAATAACGTGTGACATAACTACACAAACTCACAGAGAGCTGCAATACTTGAGGCAGTAACAGTTAAACTGGAGAGTTTCCCACTTTCACTGCAAGTAGAGTCAGCATGAAGGCCTTGAGCTTGTTTTTCGTGGTGATTTGGAGGGCGACGCTCTGGAAAATGCAGCCAGCGGTTGTGTCCTCTCCTTCAGCCTGGTGCTGGGAACAAAAGCACGGCTTGCGGAGTCAAACAGCATGCTCTAATCATGTCCCCAATTAACAGCACTGGGAATAGATAAGATGCCCTTTCCTCATAAAAAGGTTAAACATTCATGAGGAGATAAACTCCACTGACCCCTGCAGGGTGGGCTTGGGGTGGGGGGATGGCCAGCACATTCTGAGGGGGGGATGGATACTAGGGGGACTTTAATGCCCCCCTGTGGACGCTGCCTGGTGTCCCCTTCCTGTCCTGTAGAGAACCCCCTCTCGTGCACCTAATTATCTCCCCAAATTTGTATCTGTAGCCACAGGCTGCCTGCCGGGATCAGGCGCACTGGGTTCTCCAATCTAAAAAGATAATTGCCGTTAGGAAGCCTAATGTCTCGTCTGTTTTTGCTGAGCTCCACACACAGGATTGAGATATACATTCCTATGAAGGGGGGGACATATATTATATGTCAGAAAAATAAAAGAGGAAAGAAACAAGAAGTGAAAGGGGAGCCACAGGGTCACAAGCGGGAGTGAGCACACCTCACAGGGTGTGCGGGGTGCTCCAAGGGCACTGCAGGAGTGAAAGGGGAGCCACTGGACCATAAACTAGAAACTTGTTTTACTTTAAATTAGTGATACTGACCGAGAGCCTTTTGTTTTACAGAAGTCAACGTAACAATCTCTCAAAAATACCTGCATTCTACAAAGAAAGTTGTGTAATATACTATATATGTGTGCTACATAATAATTTATTAGTATGGGCTTCCATTTGCAGCCAATACAGCATCAATTCATCTTGGAAATGACAGGTACAAGTCCTGCACAGGGGCCTGTGCAGTTCCCGATGAAGATTTGGTGGAAACAGGAGAGTCGAAGTGTGCTATAGTTTTGCAGTGAGAGGGCAGCTGTGGTTTTATGTTCTTTGGATACAATCCGGGTTAGACATCCATTTCAGACAGCTTCCTCTTGAATCCACAGTTATTCCTGATCGATGTGATCCATCCTTCGTGCTGGTGTGCCAACATTACCCTGGGCACCGTGGCTCTCTAAACACCACAAAGATTTGCTGTCCTGGTCACAGGTGTGCCAGTCAGACACGCACCAACAATTTGTCCTCTTTTGAATTGCGATATGTCTCCTATTATGTTGTGAGGATTGCAATATTTTATGTACAGCTGTGCTATTGCTCTGCTAATTCAACCTTCACACTCTGCTCTTACTGATGGAATGTGCAATCAGTGAAGATTGGCCACCATGCTGTGCATATATAGGCGTGAAACCCCAAACACTATTTTGGCCAGTGTTTCAGTTTCATTCCTTATACACGCCACTTGCAAGGAAAAAAAAACACAAACATCAACCTGGCAATGACTGCCGAAGAAATCGAGAGGCCTTTATAGGTTAAACACTGCCCCGAACTCAAGCCAACCCAAAGTAAATAAAATAAAATGAAATCGCATTAAACATCATTTAATAAAATAATATTTCATGGCTCAGGTTTAATACATGAAAGTTGAATTTGATAACAGTTTTAATTGGATATGAAGGTGAAACTTTCAAAAATCCCTAAAAGACAAATAGGAATGTTAAGGACTAAACACTGATTGAGATTCCCCCCCCCCCCACTGCCTC
>JAODJU010000025.1:13299695-13346989 GCA_026776725.1 Gnathonemus echidnorhynchus | reverse complement strand
CCCCCCCCCCCCCCCCCACCCCCGCGCACTAGTTCACGGTGCTGAGGTTGGGGGGGGGGTATTGATGTCCGGTGTGGAGCTGATGGGAGAATGGAGACGTACCCATAGCATGCTGGTACATTTTGAGCCTCTTCTCCTTTTAATTAACTTCAGTAAGAAATTATACTCAGATGAATTCAATTAACATCACATATTAAATTAATAAGGCTTTTTTTAAGATCAAATTAATCATGTAAAAATGGAACTGATCCTAGATGCAACGCCAGCCAAAAAGCCCTGCTCTATCAACGTCTTCAGGAGACGTTTTAGACATAGTGTCTTACAATCATACATTTTCTCTGGGACAGAATGACCAAAGTGCCTCTTTGGCGCTACACACACTATATGACGTTGACACTTTAAATTTACTTTCATTTCATATGGTTTCACTGCTTTCTTTTACTGCAGAAATGGCTTCTCCAGCTGATAAAACATTACCCCCCCATAACAGAGGCAGTCCACTTGCAGTAATTTCCGGAGCTTACAAAAAGTGTTGCCCCATCGGACAACTAGAGCGAGCGCTATGTGTCTAAACCCCACCGGTTCATCATTACTACAGAGCCATCCTTCTTCTGCAACGTGCTCCATCACGGAGACCGCACTCTCAAAGCAAACATGAGTAACAGCTTCCAGCATTTTCCCTGCCTTCAAGTTTGTCTGGCAAAACGTGAATCGCTGTTCATTCTCGTCCGCCACCGCATTTGCATAAATGCAGTCTTGGGCAGTAGCATTAAACGGTATCATGTTCTCCTGGGGCCTCGGGGGGGCGGTTTGGTAAATAATAGCCAACTGCCGGCAGATGGAAGGTTTGCTAAGGGACGCAGCATCAGGCAGCCAGCCCTCATGAACAATTCCCCATGGCGGTTTGACAAAGGGCTACCTGTGCCAGCCTGCCCAGGGGCCTCAAGGGCCGTAGCGAGGCCCCAGCGGGGAGGGAGGGTACAGCAGAGAAGGCGGCTCCACATTAGCATTCACCCAGGGCCTCATGACACATAAACAAACAGTTGGTTGGCCCCCAGGGCCTGGACGGAGATATCACATAACGGCCCCCACCGCCATGGCCAAACAACAGTGCCACCTGCAGCCACAATCCCAGGGGCTGTTTAGGTAGACGGCCCCAGAAGGACCAACTGCTAGCTGTGTGTGAATGACCCCTGTGCACCTGCCTAACTTCCCCGAGGCATCGAGCAGGGGGAGGAATGATTATCACCTGAACGAACAACAAAAGACGAACAATAGACATTAAGCGAAAGTCCGTTCAGCTCCTATCAGATGGCCGATCTTTTGTTTTGAGGTTCGCCTCTGCCTGCCCAAATTCACGGCAGGGGGAGAAAAAGGGACCGTCGACGTGCAGCACCAAGGCAAGGTGAGCTCGGGATTAAAGCCCTCCAATTAGCAGGCTTCAGTGTCATCTCTCCACGGGGAACAGGGAGCAACACCACATGGGCAGAGACAGAGAAAGGGCAAGCCCTGCCCCGGAGCTGCCCAACAGGCCTGGTGTGAGCGAGACAGCAGGCGGTAATCTGTGGAAGTGCCCCGCTGTGGCGGCCCTTTGGCTCCACCCACCACCAGAGGCTTTGGACCACAGGTGAGGCTCAGAGCGATGTGCCTGAGCCCAGAAGACCAATCAGGGGGTTCCCCAATGTCCCTGTGGACCACTCCCTGATCCCTGCCACCAGCGCCATTAATTACCTGTGTGCTGCTCTTTACCCCAGATCCCTGGGCTATGGAATCACCAGGGTACTGGCCATGAGCGCACACATCAAGCAGGGCCTGGAACTACATTCCCGTGGGTACATCGTCTACCGGGGACCAGAGAGGAGGGAACACGGTGGCCCTACGGCATGCACTCTCCTACGGACTAAATGACCGTAATAGCCTGAGAGGTTAACCCATCTTCCCATGAGGCTGGTATTCTGTTTCCAAGGAACAGGGGGGGGGGAACTGTCTTGCTTGTACACAATGGTGACCAAGGAGGAACATCTGCTCATAGCATTTCCTAACAGCAAAATAGGAGCGTTTGGAAGATGTCTCCTACTCACGACCCGCTGGCAAGTGACTATGGAGGTGATGCAGAGATGAAGCAGGTTCCGTCTAGGCTGCGGCAGGCATCTCTGCTTGGTCCACTGACGTGCATTTGGGTCCAGCGGACAGCTTGGTTCAGTGTGGTTCAGCCAAGCATACTGGCGCACAACTTGGCTCACAGCCAGGCAACAAGAGGCCTCCCAGAAGCTGCTACTGCCACACGGTCATGTGACTTTTGATTGACAACATCCCCAAAGAGCGGGAGCACGAACAGATGGAATATCAATGGTTCATTCGTGTATGAAAAACGTGTCTAGGTGGGGGGGGGGGAGGTAAACAGAGGCAGTTCTTTGTGCCACCCCCACCCAGATTTGCTTTCTGTGAACAAATTTTGTTCCATTTCATTTTATAATAGTTCTTTATATTACTCAGGTGTTTTATGGCCAGGCACTCTTCTGATAGTTAAGATGATGGGTCTGATTAGAATTCTCACTGAGACACAGAGAGATCAGGGCCAGATGCAAGGAGAGAGGAACAGAAACACGATCGCAGAGAGACGCAAACCTCTGCACGCGAACTGAACTGCTCCATTCCGCCGGTTTTAGAAACCTATGAGGAATGTGTTTTGTGGGTTATCTGAAGAGATATTCACTTTGAAACACTTGAGAAGTACTCTCTCTGAATACAAGTTGCAATATCAACAAGCTACAGTCTTTCTTTAGTGCTAATGTTTAAATGTTAATCACAGAGTGATGCCGGGTGTCCCCATAGCAGGAAGCTGGGATGGTCTCCAGCAGGCCTCCCTGATGAACGGTGACATTACGTTCCCCATCTATTTACACACTCCAACACCAGGGTCGAAATACTGAGACAAATCTCACTCATATATGTCAATGACTCAGTTTAGTCTCAAAAATCATATTAGGGAAGTGCTTTGCATGGATAGAAAAACAAATGGATAGATAACAGAAATAAATAAGGGCAACCCCCCCCTCATCGCCCACCCCAAGCAGCAAGCGTGCCACTCAGGGGCTGTTTCTGAATTCGTGATCAAAAGTTATATCTGAGACCACCACAAAACTGCAAGCTTCTAACATCTAAACATCTGCTGTCATTTTGTTGTGAATTATTTATTTGTTGATTTCATGTCCTTATTTATTTCTCCCTCTGCCTTACTCAGTCGTGTCTGCATTTGCCCTGAAAAAAAAAACAAATCATCAGATGGCAGGAGAGGAGACTGTCTGGACTGGACTTCCGTTACACATGCCTAGGTCGGCCTTTTCATCAACACTAAACACCTTCCTAACAGCTCTTATGGAGAGAAAGGAGGATTCATTGTTTATGTCCAGAAAATGTATAAAAACTATGACTTTATGCTCATTGAATTCCCCTGCAGGCAGATTTTGGGGTAAAAATGACAGACAGCACAGCAAGCAGAAGCAACACAGACACAGAAGAGAAGCAAAAGGAAGCCAGATATGTTTCACACGGAAGTTGCCCTACCCCATTGGCAGACGGGGTCTGAACTACGCCGGGTGATCTCACATTCTAAGGGAAATTTGTAATAGAATTTTAGCACAAAACAAACTCCGGACTACAAACAAGGCATGTGTAAGAGTCTACACACAGACAGAGGGGCAAAGGTTACAATTTCTCATTGGCCAGCAAGCCCCAGGTTACCACCCTTTGTCTAGGGCAGTATATCCCAACCCAGTCTTCAGAGAACCCCGGATAGTCCACGTTTTTGCTTCCTCCCAGCTCGCAGCACACGTGTACCAGGTATTCGGTGTTCCCGATTGGCTGGGAGCTGGGAGGGAGCAAAAACATGGACTGTCCGGGGTTCCCCGAGGACAGGGTTGGGAAACACTGGTCTAGGGAACACATTAAAAGCTGGTGTTATGGCTTCTTTATCTTTCCTGCCTCATTTAAGGTAAATAAAAAAACAATATACGGCTGATGATGTTCTGATAAAAAAAAAATTATAAAAATACCACGATAGATCTTACCTCTTTTCTCACCTTCCAAAATATCTCAGACAGCTACCGTTTGGCCTCTTGCCATATACATTGTTTTAACCAAGTCCTGATAGCCTAAAACGTACAGTATATCCATAAAACCATAACCCTTGTATGCATAGACCGAATCAATAGGTGATGGAGTGCAGCAAAAGTTGAAAAAAAAAATAGTGACAAGATCAGAGCTGTAATTACTGGCAGGTGATTTGCTGGTGAATACAGTGCAGGTACCCAGTAACTTTCATGGGTGCTGGCACTGGGCCCATTGAGAGGGGCGGTTCTGGCCCGATACCATTTCAGCCGGCCAGTGGGACGTCGCTCCATGCCCTCACAGCCATGTCATTAGCAGGATGATCAAACAGCAGAATACAACTTCCCTTGAATCGCTGGAATAAAGCCATGCTCTTAATTAGCTTTGGAGTAAGTAAGAGAGAGACTTTCCGCTTTTAGCTGGTAAGCCTGGGTGAGCTGCTCTCTGCTTACACACATGGCATGATTACGTTACGGCTCCACAGCCACACACACAAAAAAAAAAAACTAATTTTAATGGCAGCTATGAAATGACTGGAATGGTACAAAAAGAGGGAAGTTTAAGCACCTCCAACAACTTCCTGTAATTGCAGTTTATTGAGAGGGAAACAGAAGATAAAGATTTTGAAATTATAAGCTATTATGCTCCAGAGAAAGGTGGGGAGAACTTGGCTTCATAAAACACAGCTGACAAGCTCAAGCCAATTACCCCAAGACCATTCCGAAAAAAATCACTTAATTGCCAACCATTCTGTCAGGTCAATTGACTCTAATTGAAGAAATAACAAAAAGCGTATTATGGCACGAGAAGCAGGGCACGGGAAATTAGGTGAGCGTTCAGGAGGCAGCAATGATTTGAAATTCCAGCCATCAAAGGAAACGGGCGCTATGCTCCCCGTGTAGCTTCTCGAGAGGAAACTCGGCCCGTGTTCGTCACTCGCTCAGATACGGCCTGGAAGACTTCGCCGTTCCTGTAACTCTGAGGGTATGCTTGGAACGTAGCTCCCCCGCAGGCGACAGGCATGGTACGCACCCTGACAGCACCCTGAAGCAGCCATCACAACAGCCTTTGCTGTAGTCCTGGGCATCATTATTAAAATGGTTGTGATAATCCACACTAAAGTGGTTGCAGTGATGCTAGTCTCTCCCTGTTGTTACTGCTGTTCTGCTTGTTACCGTTATTAAACGTTGTTGTTATAGATATTATTATTGCTGCAGCTCTCTGCAGTGCTGCTGCTCTTTCAGGCCCCTAAGGCAGACCCAGGAGGTTGACGTGCCAAGCAGGCCTGGCTCTGAGCTCCTCCATAAATGCAAAAGCCAATCGCCGATTAGTAGATTAAAAGTGATTAATAGTCCCGCTGATTATCAAATCAGGAGCTTGCCGGAATAATCAGTTAATTGATCATCATGGTGAGAATGGCAGTCTGTTGGGACCATGACAACTTGAATCTGTTTACTCTGACAGCAAAGCGACGGCAGAGACAAATGTATCTGCATGTGTTCCAGTGACAAGACCTAATGGCAGCCTCTAAGAGCCAAGCCCACTGAAACAATGCTAGCTCACAGATACTCCATAAGAGCATTTGGCATGACACCTACATCACTGATATACTATATTCATGCATTGAAATAGCATGTGTGGTCTTCATAAACCAGACCTAACATGTTACCTTCAGCTCCTAGTGGTTCCAGAGCCTTGTACTGTATATCCAATCCCCAAGCTTAGTTTCGACGTGTTCAACTGCTAAGAGGACGCTTAAGGCCACTGGCAAACACCTTGGGGAATCAGATACGAACAAAGGACGGCAGCTAGCTGGGGGGAGTGCGGAGTCACTGAGGAGGGTCTTGACAGAAGGGACACTTTGAGCTGCAATCTTGCTGTGGACATAAGAGGCATCGGGACCACCACTGCATTATGGGTAATATCAACCCATGCCGACATAAAGCAATTTGAATGAGGAGGAGGAAGAGAAAAATCTGCATTATAGTCCCGGAGATTCACAGTCGATAGCATTTAAAGGGAAAAAAAAACTGGTGTTCACTGAGATTCATGGAAACTGCAGACTATTACTTAACCTTACTGTGCTGATTACTACTTACATTAAAAAAGCATATTTAGCGATTGGCGCTGCTCTTTTCCCTGTCACTTCAGAGGGGTTTTCTGATCGCCCTGCCCCAGTGAGCTGTGATGTGTTAACTGGGAAGCCACTAATTTGATGTCAAAAATTCATAAGGCCCCTCTTTAATATTGCATATCTATCCTGGGTTGTCACTTCAAAACAAGCCGTCGCATAAACAGAGCCACCACAACACAGAAACTCAACAGGAGTGTCGAAGGGGACGAAGATGAGGAGGAGGAAATAGACAAAGGGGGGGAAAAAATACAAGGAAACAATCAAAGACTGTCCCACGATGAACCTGAGAGGACGGCACCTGTGGAAGCGTAGTGGTGAACATTCTGGAAGGAAACGCGCCCGTCTTAATGTGATCGCGGGCAAAGAAGGGGGACCGGCTGGCGGCCGGGGCTGGGCAAGGGGGAGGGGGGGCCGACTTATCAAAGGAAGTGGCAGGTAAATAGTCATTTACTATGCATGCACAATGAGCGCTATACAGAGGCCTGACACGGCGGCTGGGCGCTAATGAAAGGCAGCACCATTGTGGCATCCGTCAGGGGACGGTTTTTAATATCGCTCCCTCTCTCAGTGAAGAGGCGCTGATGCAGCGTGGCGCCAGCCTCCTGCTGCAAGTCACTTTGCATGAGATGTGAAGGAACTGAAGTGTGATGCTTTATCTGTGCCCCGGCTGCTCAGAATGACTTTTCTCTCCTTCGCGTTTTCTCTCCCCGAAAAGAAAGCTGTTAGGATTTGCGGCTCATGTTTACTAACTGTTTTACTCCTCCCACTAAAAGTTTTCCTCCTCCAAAGATAGTTTGGCTCATGCTGTTTCCTGTCTGTTGGCATCGCCACAGCTGTTTTTATTCGGTGCTTTGCTGCTAAAATGCTCTCCTGCTCCCTCCTTTGCCAGCCCCTACAGTGAGGCGTTCCAGTGCAAACACTGCATTTTAGCGGCAGATTTCACACACTGCCCTCCGGTCTTACGGGGAAGCGAGCTCGGACCCTGCTCGCAAACTAGCTGTCAACTTCAGATCTATGCTTGGGAACACAAGGTAACATCTTTCTGACCAGCTGCAGTTTTGCTCTACTACGTGAAGAAACTGAGATAAATCAGCTGGATTCACACAATGAACCTGACATGTTTGACTTTGTATTTTGCTTGCCGTTGTATTTTAAGCACCTTTTTTTTAGGGATTTGGTGCTTGATGCCCATTTTAATCATTCTCACCATTAATTCTTAGCCATAAAAACCATCCCTCCATTGATCTATTAGTACAGGCAAGCCTTTCAATAGGTGACAGTACTAGGATTCACCGTTGGCCTTATATTACAGCATGCTTGTTGGAAGGTATGTTACCTGCTCAGCTGCACCAAGTATGAAGAATATATATGAGTATAAAGGCAAGTTACACACAGACCCTTGTGCAGAAGCCTAACGTGCCAGACACAGTAATGCGACTTCCTGAATAGGATTTTGATTAACCCTGTTAAATCACTTCAGCACACAGTTATGCCGTCTACATGGTATTATGAGGATGTTTAGCTCGCAACATCCTAATGCCAGTAATTTATATGGCAGAACTTCTGTTCAGAACAGGAGTGCCTGATGAAAGGTTTTGTCCAAAACAAACGTCTCATCCCAAAAACAACAATTACTGGTTATGAGCCCCATCAGACTTGTGCTGTCAGTCAGTATCATAATATGGTCTTTTTTTCCCTTTTTGCCTGGCAACAAATACTATTTTAGGGTATAGAAGCAAACCCAAGCAGGGGGTAATAGGATGATTCTGGCAATAATTAAAACAAATGAAGAAATGATTTCAATGACAAGAAAAGTGACAAAACGAAAACACAACTGCCCGTGTAACCCAGCAAAGTTCATCTTCTCTGTGTGATATTTGCTGATATAATCACAGTATGCTTCTGTCATTTCACAAAGTGATGATTATTGCACTTCTTGCTATAGCCTGTAAATATGTGTTAAGGTGCAAGGAGCCCACAACCAGTTAAACACTCATTCTAGCACTAAGCTCTGGGGACTCATTTTAGACTCAGAAGTAAAATATCTGCCAAATGGCTTTACAGCCCACGAACAACCTGAATGGACTAAATACATGGGTTGTCCATGGATGTATTGAACCATATTACATTTCAGTAAACCTGCATTTATCATCCATTTGAAAAGGTTTTGAATTAAAAACAACTGTGAAATAACTAAGCTGCATCAAAATTAAGTAAGAAAATGCTGACAGCTTAATAATAAGGCCAGGTCATCTGCAACCAAATGATTTAAACAAAGCGGAGGACAGAAAAGTGATTACAAAGTTTCCTAACTTTCGAAGTAGAGCATTTTGTCACCACTTAACAGACATGGTTGTCAGTATTTGTTTATTTGCGAGATAATCAATCCTCCTGAGCTTGAACTCTTATCACATCCACCAAAGTGGAAAGATAAGATGGATGCTGGAGGAGAAGCAGCAAAAATCTCCCTGTCACTCCACTTCCTTCCCAGCTCTCACGGCTACATCTATCTGGGATTCGATATCGGGATCCACCCGGACTTCTGAGGTCAGGACCAATAGGGTGACATTTCACAGAAAAAAAAAAAAAAACTCTCAATATGTGAACACCTTTTACTCTTGAAAAACAGAACATCCCCATCCGGGAAAGAACTGTTAGCCTTACAGCTCCCTGTGCCCCCATCCTGCATTAACATCATTCAGTAATCATTCTTAGAGCAAGTTAGCTGCTGCATAAAAGTGATGGTTGCACGCGACAAGCTAAATTGGACCGAATCAGAAATTAGATATACATTAACACTGCAAAATTTTAATTAAGATAGCTTTCCACCGTGTCACTGCGCAATTTGAGCTGGGGCTTGCCACTGAGGGACAGTTACGCAGTGCCTGGTACTGGGGCGGGGGCTTCCCTGCCTGGCTGTCTGGCCCGCCCTGTTCTGCCAGACCCAGGAATGTCGTCAGAGGATCAGAAGAGGCCTCCTCCCTAACGCCAGGCCTCATTACGAGGCACCATCAGCATAATGCGGAGCGATGCGCACACTTGGGCTGAGGAGCTAAATAATTCAGCAAACTGTCAGCTCTGTGGGCCGCGGTCCTGTGTGGCAGAGATCAAGGGGAGGAAGCCACCGTGCAGGTGACACCGCAGCACTGGCCGCCGCACCTCCGTCTGTCACAGCCCGGGGAAGGCAGGAAGTCAGGCAGGCACCTTGGTTCCCCTCATCAGCCTGCGCCGGGAGCTTTCAAACACGTCCCGGCTAATGAGGGAGTGTTTAAAACTCACGGATGCCAATGGGCACATGTCTGGCGGTAAGTAGGGGTGTTAAAGGAAAAAAAAAAACACAGGCGCGCGCACGCGCACACACACACAGGCAACAAACGCACTCACACACACGCGCGCAGCCAGGAGTGTCAGCACAGGTGAACAAAGTGAATAGGATATGTGACTGACAATAAAGATTTCTTTTAACATCAGTGAGTAGATGCTGGGGAGACAGGCAGATGGGGCACATGCAGCTCCGTGTTACTCCGAGGGCGACGGATGCTCCCCCTAAGCTGGTGATGGCAGCTTTAATGATGGGGCCACAAAGCCCAGGCAGCCCGGATCCCAGACCCACATCCATTATTTTATTTCACTTTAAAGGCGAGGTTTAACAGACGCCCGGAATTTCAGCGGGTGTCACGGCGTGCTTAAACTTTAATTCTCACTCCGTTTCCTTCCCCATTAACAAGCCACACGAAAAATGGAAACAACGCATTATTTTTTCATTTTGTGAAAATATTTTTCTTAAAAATATCCGCGGTGCGTTTTTGTTTCCTTCCCGTGAATGGCAGTCAGAGGCACGGCGATGGTGACGACTGCATGCTTCATGTGACATTAATTTGGAGTCCCCATATGAATAGTTCTAGAAACTTCCTTTACTTAGTTTTCCGCCAGTGCATCAGCAGAAGCCCCCCTGTGAGCGAAGCTCACACGTGAAGTTCAGTTTCATGCTTTTCAGGGTCCAAGCAGGACTAGGTCAAGGGTCCTTCTCGGGATGCTGGGTTCACCTCCGAATGGGCTGGCAGTACGTGAAGGCATCAGCGCGGCTTCACCGTAGTTACCCAGAGAGAACAATGGTCCTGCCGCAGAGTCCCTCATCTCGTTTGGTGCATCGGTCTCCATTTGCCTGGCAGGGCTCAGTCATGTGGTCCGTGCAGCTCTCCGCTAATTACTAATTAACACATTCTTTTGTGTGGACTGTTTATTTATAGCAAACATCTTGCCAGATCCTGCATCCCACAGCCAGGACCAGATTAATGACATAGGCAGACTTGTGAGGAAAGTATACACAGCATCTCCACCGAAAACACAAGAGAACCAGCCAATATTCATAAAGACCATACTGTAGCCCATCACCAGAATCACACTGCAAATCCCAGTGAAATCCATACAGTGTTCTGTCTTCAGCTGTTCATCGAAGTCGTCCCACCGAAAGTAACAATGCATTACAGTGGAACGTGCCATTAAAACCAAATGCAAAACACAAGCTCTCAGAGACAATATTATCCCTCATTTACAGAACACGATTCATCAGCCTACAAAGCCTCCAAAATGATGACCAACACTATGGGCTCAAGCACTCTCACTGCATCATGATGCTGACATTACACACCATTAAGTGCCACTACACCATACACGTGTCATGTTGAAGATCGGTGGGTGAATCTTAATCCCAAAAAAGCAAAGATCATACTTGTGGTCTCGGCAAGACCGGTCTTGCGAAAATGCCTTCCGAGAACGAACATGGGGCGCAATGAATCATGGGACTGGTCTTGTTCAGCAAGGATGCAACTGATGTATCCTTGATATTTGGGGCAAGCAAGACCAACATCCGGGGATTTTGACCGTCTTCTGTACTGGTGATCTTAGTATTGGAACTGGTCCTTGGAAACGGAAGATGATATAAAACGGGTACAAGAGAACACAAGTACAGTGAAGAACGCATATTGAGATTCACCTAGTGTGACGCAGAGGTATGTAGGGTACAGTGCACCCAGCACCGCAGGAAGACCAGTGATAGGCCATCGTTACGTTAGGTAGGCCAGGCACTGGTATTCAACAGCCTTGGCACACCTGAAAACATAGCTTTGTGATGGATCGGGACGAGTCTACAGAGGGCTCCACACTGGTCGCCCCGCAGACCTGTCGACGTCTGTTTGGTGGCAGCTGACGTACCGCAGGGGACACAGGTCTTGGGTCAGCTGGCTGCAGCAGCTCATGTCAGGTCTTAGCAGTTTATGCTGATGGGTTACATTGAAGACTCCGGAATCAGCAGCACTTACCGACAACAAACAGGGAGTCTGAAAAGAGAAGGAACACAAGGAAGACGTTAGTTTGTCCTGTACGACACCAGGGCCTTTTTCTTTGATGGTGTCCCTCCTCCTCGAGATTATCCAGTGGAGATGATACTGATGCAGAGCAACATGGAGCGTACACACACACTCACACACACACACACACACACACACAATTGCTGTGTTTTATGTGACAGATGAATACCAAATGTACCACCAGCTGTGACACACACACACACACACACACACACACAGAGCATTCCTCTTTTATGTCAGGTACTGCTTTTTCCTGAGATACAAACGAATACTCTGAAGAGAGGGAAGGCCTCCTCATAAATTTCAGTGTTTCTTCATTTCAGGGTTTGACACTTCGTGACCGTCCCCGCATGCCTGCGGAGGAGCTCACCGCTGCCACGACCGACACCAACGTACAGGCGCGTGTCCACTGGCACACGTTTCATTATTTTAAGACCTGCTTCGGAGATGTAAGCCTATTATAATAAGCCCTTACCAGAAGGACTACTTTCGATGTGACCTCGCATAGCTACGCGACAGCAAAGGTACAGAGAAGTTATGGGGTGGCAACTGCTGCAATCTGAACGCAAATGACAAACACCATTGGACC
Organism: Gnathonemus echidnorhynchus; assembly: GCA_026776725.1. NCBI lineage: Eukaryota > Metazoa > Chordata > Actinopteri > Osteoglossiformes > Mormyridae > Gnathonemus > Gnathonemus echidnorhynchus. The sequence continues at coordinate 13,334,787 of JAODJU010000025.1, read as the reverse complement.
AGCATCTGGGTCAGAGTGGAGAGAGAAAACCTGCGACTTACATATAAACTGTCTGCGTGTTTGTGTGTGTCAGCAGTATCCCCGAGATCAGTTCTTCTTCCAACATTTAATTATGTATACTTCATTTATGTTGAAGGGTAATTTTGCCACGCAAACGTTCAGGCAGAATTAGCATGTAAGCCTAAATTGCTGGGAAGTGTGGCAGGCGTGGGAATGTTCCCTGTGGCTCTGGTGGACCGGGGATGCCCTCAGACATACTCCAAGTCGGTGCAAAGACTAGTCGCTGGCAGACCCCGGACTGCGTGGGTGCGAGACACACCTGGTGAGCGAAGATGCCTAGCACACCTCATTTGCAAGTTCCACAGGATGCTAATAATGCCAACTGCCAAAGCAGAAGAGGGTAGAAGAGGGTATGTCAGGGGTAGGTCTGCAAGCGCGTGGTGCTGGCTAACATGACTGCCACAGCTCACCGTTCTCATTCCAAACAGCCATGTTCTAAACACTACACTCACAAGCTCCAGCTCCATATCCATGTATCGACCTACAATGGGAATTTTGGACAATTTCCTCGACGCAATTCGGGGCGGCCTGCGGCTACCTCAGCACGGTTTCTGCTGCATCCGGGAAGCTGCGGGCTGCTGGTTAGCACAGCCTGAGGATTATGATTAATGGAAGAGCTGGTGAAGAGGAGACGAGCCATGGGGCCTGGGGATGTGGAGGCCGGTACACGTTGCTGGGAGGTCCGCGGAGCAGCAGTGTTTGTGTATGGTGGGAGCCTGTCATTGAGGGAGATTTATGGACTTCAATAAGGATCTGTGCATTGGGGCCAAGTTAAGTCACTGCGTAATTAAAACCTTTCAGTGGAATCTTTTAGAAGTCGACCATGAGGATCACATACAATGGGGTCAAAAAAGCAGCATTTTGATTGGATCCAAACACACAACCCCACTGTCTCTCTCTCTCTCACACACACATACACACACACACACACATTTGTCTGGAACCTACAAATAAGTACAGTTGCACTGTCTACAGCTGATTTAAATCTGTTAAATCTGTTTAACACCTGAACATGACTGTCCTAAATTCAATGACAGAATCAGAGACCCCTAGCAACCCCCACGTTCGCTTTTCCATTGATCAGCCTCATTATTTCCTCCATTTTTCTTTGACCGGACTGAAAATGTCCAATTACTTAGGCTAGCCTTACAGGCAAGGCACACACTCCCAAGCTAACACACAGAGAAGGTGGCTGACGTTGAACTGGCTTACTCACGGGCAGCAGACAGGATGGCATCTTTGATAGTAAAGACACACTACTTACCCAAATGAAAGATGAGAACAAACATTCAGTGGATTTCAAAATAGCCTAGACAAGAGGCTGGTACTGTCCTGCTTGTAATATGTAACACGCAGGCAGCCCAAACCAAATCTCATGTGCACATGCAGAAACACGACTAACAACCTAATCAGCTTCGTTCACTAAGTCGACTAATTTTAAAAATCAGCTGGGGCTGAAGGTAATATTTCAGCTGGGGGGTGACTTTAGCATCTAAGTGAGACACATAAAAAAGATTGGCATCTCTTATTCCAAAACACCCCCCCACGGTGCTTTTGGGTCAACTCTTGCTGATCTTACCATATTCACGTGTGCCTATATTACAGTGTTCACGTGAGCTTACATTACCGTGTTCACATGTAACCAGCCGGCGTTGCCACTCACATGCAGGAAAAGTACTGGCTTCCGGAATGTGGCTCTCTGAATTCTTGTCCCGGTTTTTAATTTTGCTACTTAAAACTGTGTTACACATCCTTTTCTAAACACTTAATTTTCCTAGCAATTTCCCCATCTTGAAAACTTCAGAGGAAACCTTTACAGAGACTACAAAGCAGCAGCAAGCGTGGTTGGACCAGACTACCCACAATGCCATGCGGCTCTGGCAGTGGTTCAGGGCAGGACTAAACAGCTGGCTGGCTGACAGGATGACTGCCAAGAACTGGCAAGCAGGACCTGGGAGAGACACAGCAGGCTGGTAACCCTTTCACATTTTTAATTAGATTTACACACCCATGTCTTTGAGTCATCCTAAACGTACACCTGACACACAGGCCATCGTTCGCTCAAAAACATTCACTTAGCAATAACGTCTTATGGCATCAGGCATGAAAATATTAAGCTCCGGGTGAATCTGCAGCTGGAAAGCATGGAAACTGTGCGCGCAGTTTAGTGTTAAAAAGATAATGTTAAAGCGCAGTTAACATTACGCTGCCTCCAGCAACGAGCTGAAAAATAATCTGAGGTGAATCGCACCATCAGTGAATCCCCCGTTTCCTCTTTACGCGTCTGCCCAGTCCCTTATCTGACGCCCCCCATAAGTGAAGCCCAGAAGACCACGCCCCAAAGCCTCTAAACCAGCACTCTGTGTCAGCAGGGACGTGCCCATCCCCCAGAGAGCGCCACGAGTCAGAGCGTTTACTGGGCCGAGGACTCCATGTGCAAACAGGATTAATGCAGCATTAGGAGATGAGACGCCTTGCCATCTGGAGAACGACAGGAAACCAGAGTCAGCGTGTGAAACAAACGGAGAAGTTAATCTACTAAAATAAGTGAAGAACCATTAAGGAAAAATAGCCATGGTGTAGACCTAAAACAAAATGAAACAAACTGTTTCAGTGAGAATGTACACATTCGAGAATGGGCAGCCCGTACTGCTGTAATGATGGTCTTTAAAAACAAGGTTCCTCAGCTAGTAAAAATCATTCTGTGATCAATACTAAAGAGTGGAGAGCAGGTCCCTGGAGAAAATGAGAAGCTGATGATTGGATGGACATCTAACTGAGCAGGAGAAGCTTTCTTAGAAGAAGTTTCAAATTGAATTAGACAAAGCAATGTCTGAATGCCAACTTTGACCAGCTGAAGCCCTATAACAGAAACACAAACAGATGACGATTCTGTGTGCCAGTGTGCCTGGAACCCAGCGCAGCAATACAGACCGCTGTACCCTGCAGGCAGTCTCACACGTGTACTGTAAGCAGCCCTCCTTCTTCAGATTAAACCTAGAATATGCTATCGGGTCCAACAAGAAGAGACCACTGTCATGAGCGGAGTGTCTGTATGCATTCTGGAAGAGTCTTTTCAAAGGCGGGATAGTGAATAATATATCAATGATCCCAATGCCGTGTTTCCTCAACATCAATTATTAAGTCCCTGCTCTTCACTAATCCAAGATATAATTAATTAGTTGGACAATTCTCTGATGTTTGGCTGCTTATTTTTAATGACTTACAACACAAAAACAATTCTTGAAACAAGTATAAATGAAACATGAACAAACAGAGGTCATTTGGACAGTCATTTGACCTAGCCATGCCCCCCCACTGCAAAGACCCACTGAAAAGCATCCGTGAATGTGAGAAAGGCACTATATAAATAAAAGTCATTATTATTATTATTATTATTATTATTATTATTAGAAGGTAAGGAAGTAGTCGTGGATATCAAGGCATGGAGATAAGTAGCCAAAATATGACTACATTCCTAATCACTCTACAGTGAGAATAACGACCATAAGAGAATCCGGGTGCCCCCCCCCCCAGATACAGTCCACTGAAGATGATGTTAACCCATCCCACCAGAGACGATGCTCTTGGTTTTTTTGACTTCGGCTGTCCCTAATCTGTCTAGTGAGCTCCACTGTGAGCTGTAATAATGGCCCGTGAGTAACAGAATAAGGCCTAAGGACTGGAACACTTCCACAGGCCCAGTACAACCTACAGCACAATAACCGCATTGTGTTTCTCTGTAGGTCGTCTCAGCATGACGCGGCTACAGTAGAAGAGCCTGCTTAGCTGGCATGCAGGAATGCTCCGGTCAATGTTTTCGGGGACAGTCGCTGGAATGAGAATTGGCCAATACTGGTCACCGATCACAGGGTGGTGGGGGGGAGGATGGGGATCGTCTATTTAAAATGTAACTCCACCCCTAGCTCTGAGCCTAACTCCACCCACAGCATAATTTTGAAAAATGTTAAAAAGTTGGCCGGGGGCCGAGATCCAACAGTGATTAGTATCATTATAGAAATGGAAAGTTGTTCAGTTCGTTTGTCTAAGAAAGGACAATATTCGGAAAAAGTAATCAGCTTGCTGAGGTGTTTCAAAATAAATGCTTAAGTTTAAGAGCAAGGCGATGCGTCCTGGCAGCCTCTGCTGCTCTACAGAGCTAAGATCCACGTAAGTGTCACCATGTGACACTGAAGTGCCATGTAAATGTCATACAATGACGCCGAGAGCCCATTCAGATTTAGCTCTCCTCCGTACTCCAGAGCTCCATTTGTCTGTTACCAGTGCTGTTCATAACGATGCCCACTGAGGCTTAAGGCGTTTATGTCATGAAACAGACAAAACTGATCGGATAAATTTAGGCCGCGCGTTAGTGACGCCAATTCACCACACGTGCAGAGCGCGTGGACAAAACATGAACCTAAAGAAGTGAAGCAGTCCTATATCGGACAAAATAATTTCTTATATAGATCAATTATATATGTTTAATTAAATTGTGATAAACAGAGCTAGTGTTCTATACAAATAAACACGTTTCTGGTTATTTTAAATGAAACCTTTATTAGCCTCTTTTAAATAATGAAATCTTTATTTAAACTGATTAAATCGTTCTTAAATTGCACCCTTTCACGATGTGACTACAGAACATATGCACATCATGATGTCACGATGTACATTGCATATTGTGCAACCCTAGTAGTGTCATACTATTTAGTTTACAGCTCAAAAACACATTTAAGTGTGCAGTTCCTCTTTAAAGTGTTACGTCATCTGCAAAATCAGTATTTAAGATCCGTCAAATTAAAGGCCACCGATTGAGTAACTAAGACTGAAAATTGGCAGATTTAAATTGGCTGCTGATTGGTCGGAACACCTCTGTCAGATCGGTATAGCTGTCAGCTCTATGTTCAGCCTTTCAGGAAGCCTACAGTTGAACAAGAGCGGCACATCGAACCTTCTGACATCCCAATCAGGAGCCCACAAGCTAATTCATTGTAAAAAGGCAGTCCTCAAGCCAACCCACCTTCACCTGCTCAATGCTGCCATCCGTTGGTCGATACACTTCCCCTACTAAGGAGCCCAGCTCTGAACTTCAATGCAGTAGACTTTTTCTTCATGGTTTTCTCTTTCTCGTGCTCTGATCCTTCTTAAAATATAATCATACTCCAATTCTTTTCTTTTTAGGTCTGCCGCAGTAATATAATTTCTTATATAGGCCTACTGATGACTATCAGAAACAAAGGTAAATTTGACGCTCAAAAATAAATGCAGTACGACTCTCAAACACTGGCTTTTTTGAGGTTATATGTTCTGTGGATTGCATCACCACACTCTTTCAAATTCATCGGGACCCACTTGACTATGAATCAGACAGCAGCTCCTTGCTTCTGAAGTTGTCTTGATTAGTGATACTCAGTGCGTTTAATTGCACACTTAGAAAATCGAATTATTGTGTGAGTCCGACTAAAACCAGACTTTTAAAGTACAAGTAAACATGTTAGTCCGACTGAAATTGTACTAAATCGAATTTCTCCAAGTCGGACTAAGACACCCAGATAATGTGATTGGGAGTCGATTTACTCCTGCCCCCCCACCCGGGCTTTGACCCAGAAGTAACAGAAGAAGCTGGTACACAGGAGAAGCTTGGAGCATAGCAGAGGTCGCCTTGTTGGCTCACTCCTGCACCATACGGCATCGTCGTCTGCCTTCGGATAACACCATAGCCACGAGGAATACTGTGCATCTCATTTGTTAAGACAAAAGAAACAATAAAAACGTACAGCACATATGAAACACACAGCTCAGTAAAGCTGTCCAAATCACCACTCAACTAAAGGGCCATATCACCATACCAGGTACCGTACTTTTGGTACTTCAAGAAGGTACCAAAAGTACAGTACTTAATGGTTTTGGTTTCCCACTGGCATAAAAACTGGCACCAGTACTGAATAACAGCACAAAGGCAAGGTGGGGTATTTTGTACTGAATTCAAGAAATGGCTGTAGTGAGAAAGGACGAGGTGTGATATTAATACCAGCATCACATGTTATGCACATGCAATTCTTACATCGCTAGTCAGCTAGATAAAGATCAGCCTTTTTCTTACCTTCAGTTTGGTATGGTTATTAATGCCAGGGAGTTTAAGTCTCGCTAAAACATTTTTATTCTGTCATAGGAAAAAAAAACTTAGCAAGTTTTGCAATTTTAATGATAATTCCTTTTCAAGATTATCTAGTTTATGTTGAAAAATCAGTTTAAAGTTTACCTCCGCTGCTTTTGCATGAACGCTGCATGCTTTCTCCAAGACAATCATAATCATTTTCATCCTTGCTGTTTAAATCACTCCTAGATGGGTTCATGAGAAATTTGTGTTGAACTTATTTTTTTTTTGTTTCATGAATACCCCAATATTTATTACAACAAAATCACTTTACAACATTCAAAAAAAAATTATACCGTGCCGTCATAGCATATTATACAAAATACTTATTTCTTGTTATGCTATCTTGATCTTCTTGTATCTGTTCTTCCGACCAGATCGCAATTAAAGCTTGGGTCACTTCATTTGTCCTCGCATCCACTGTGATTTATTTGTTTATTCATTTATTACGTCTGTGATGTAATAGGTCAACTGGAAAAAGCCCAATACTAACAAGCTGAAAGGAGCCATATTGGCACCTATTGTAGTGGAGTTAGACATATTTTGGTCAATAAATCAATTCCCCTCCCGTAGATGTATACTGAGACAAGGACAGTAGTCTGATTAAATAGCGTAGTCAAACTATAACCCTAGGTGTGTATTTAAAGGTACTGACTGTAGACAAACTAGCCTGATACCCAGGTAGGACAAAACAGACCATGACTGTGCATGGCTTTCCGAAGATAACTCCAGACTGACGGTTTAAAAGCTAATTCCACTCACATCAGTCACTCTTCCCTCAGACTAGACAAGCCTGTATATTCACGCCAGGTGTGAGAGATGATAGATCCTGCAGATCCTGAGAGCCTGCAGAAATATCCCAGCCCACCGCTGGTTTGGGTGATGTCCTGCTGAAGTGACACGGCACGGGATCCCCTCCTAGACCGTCAGTGCCTGAGAAACCGCCCCACTGGCCGCCACTGGAGTTAAACACGCAGAACATAAAAGATGCCAGGAAAAGTCACTTTACATCCACTTATTTTTATGTGTGCCCACATATTAAGTGGGTATCTTCCTCCTTTTAACTGCCAGCCTGTTAAGCATCTTCTGGCAACACAAGGCCTTGGACTGGGGCCATACGGCCATTACTCTTAGCAAAGCTGCCCATGTCCGGGCAGCCCACTGGCAGAGGGCAGTGCCACGGCCTTGATGGTCCACCTGGCTGCCCTTCCTGACCCAACTGGCTAATTCAGTTGCTTCAATTCACCTACCAAAAGCAAATTACACATAATATTCAGAGTTTTCTTGATAATTTCCTTATTTATGCATCATTTTTGTTCCCGGAACAAAGCATGCCATGTAAAATGCAAACAGGCACAGCTGTCAAAACAAAGCTGTGGATGCCCCCGCACTGCACTGCAGTGAGCGTTGGCAAGGGCACTGCCCTAATAGCCATTTAACAGACTCAGATGAGGAGAAGCTGCTGGGAGTTTAAGCGCAGCGTTTAATGTAGGGTGCCAGCTTTGGGGACATGTCCAAAACGAAACCAGAATCGCTCCCGTTCCTTGGGGAATTTGGAAAGAAGCGCTCCATTCTGGGCACGCTCATCAGGTCCGCTCTCGCTCTGTTGGCTGTATCTAAAGGCGAGGCCTGCCAAGCATCAGTTGTATAAATTGCCTAATTGATCTGTTGGCTTTGTGTCAAGCAGCCCACACATGAATGGTAAGACAGCCTGGACAGTGTTACACACACAGCTACATGGTACAGGACTGAGTTGGGTGACTACATGCCTTCAAGGCTGGAAACCTATGCATGCACACCTCCCTAAAGAGGCGAACACCAATCAATATGAAAGACGCCCCAATCTCTCTTTGTGAAGCAGAGCTGATTATACCGGTCGGAAAGTTTGATATGGAGCAGAATGCCATGACTCTAACGCACACGGACCTTCTGAAGGACACTGCTGAAGGCTCGTTTCTGCTCAGCCTCCCTAGCCGCTCCAGGAACAGCCCTGGATAGGCTGCTTCATGAAGAAGGTCAAAGTCCTGTGGCCCCTTGAGCTATTATCCATGTCTATCAATGTCCACTGATGTCTTCTTCTGAAGAAGCCCTGCAGTGCCGCTGAGGGTCGGCCACCTGGTACTCCAGCCAATCAAAACAACCGGAAACTCCAGGCACTGAGCGTCAGTACCAGCTATGGTCACTAACCAGCCATCTGCCTGCTGTGTTTCTGTGCAGAAAACGGGGGCAGACTGGGTCAGTCAGAGAAGACAATGGGGCAATCAAAGTGTACAAAGGGACAGAAACCGGTAACCCAAATGTTTTATTGATCATTCTGTCTTATTACAAAGACTTAAATTTGAGGTTGGGTTGTGTAGAATGGTGTTGAAGTGGTTTAGATCGTAGTTAACTAATCGTTATCAATATGTACTCCATCGTCAATGTCATTGGTCAAATATGGGGTACCACAGGGATCAGTGCCTGGCCCTTTATTGTTTTCCCGCTACATGCTGCTATTAGGAAACATAATGAGAAAACATAATGTTAACTATCACTCCTATGCCGACGACACCCAAATATACATTTCGGTTCGACACCACACCTATTGTCACCTTAACTAATTGCTTTAACGAGGTTAAACCTGGATGGCGGAAAACTTCTAATCACTAATTGCTCAGAAAATCGAGGTTCTGTTGTTTGGAGGCAGGTCTGCAGATAGGAATAGTATAATCTCCGCAATTCACTCCAAAGGGCTGAACTTCTCCCTCAGCAGCTCAGCCCATAACCTAGGTGTCATCTTAGATACAAGCCTCTCATTTAACTCACATGTAAATGCTTGATACAGCTCATACAGCTACGCCAAAATCGCCAAACTGTGACGATTTCTTACTATTCAAGACACAGAGAAATTGATACATGCCTTTGTATACAGTAGGTTAGACCACTGCAATGCTCTGTTATCTGGGAGCTCACTCTGCACACTAAATACCTTGCAGCGTATTCAAAAGGCAGCAGCTCGAATTAAAATCAGGAGCAGGAACTTTGAACACATAACCCCTGTTCGTAGTTCCCTGCACTGGCTTCCTGTTAGGTTTAGAGCTGACTTCAAAGTTCTCCTACTTATATATAAGGCACTTAAAGGTCTAGCTCCTGCCTACCTGACAGAATTACTTCAAGTTTACAAGCCGCGTCGTCCACTCAGGTCACAGAATGCAGGTTTCCTTGTCGTTCCACATATAAATAAAGTGAGAGTGGGCGGTAAAGCATTCTGCTACTGGGCCCATATATTGTGGAATGGTTTACCAGCCTATGTTCAGGATGTCAATTCGGTCTCAGTCTTTAAATATCGACTGAAGACCCATTACTTCAGTTTAGCTTATCCGGAACCTAACACACCATAACTATGGCTGCTGGTGCTGCTGTACATGTCAGTTTTATCTACTATGCTTGTCCATTTATGTGTCAACGCATGTTCTGACCATGCATGCTCTCTGCCTTCCCACATGTCCGAGTGGTTCCCGGGGGGGGGGCACCATCTGAGCTGGAGTCCTGGTTCAGTCCCATAGAGGGGTGACATCGCAAATGGGCCATACGAACTATATCATCGTGGGTGCAGCCTTCAGTGCCACCTGGCACTGCCCAACGTGGAGAAAAGATCTTGGCCACCCCTCAAAGGCCAACATGGATAACAGACTCATTGATGGACTTTGTCTTCATTCTTAATCACAGCATATACCTCCCTTTTAGCAAGCATGTCCACTCTTTTCTGTTTTCAGTAATGTTAGTATGCCCGGGGGGGTGGGCAGCCAGTTGATCTTAGACCCCCAAAGGATTTTCTTCTCCCTATTTGGGAGTTTTTGGTTCCTCTCCTCCGTTGTCTTCTGTCTTTCTTTATTCAATTTCTTTCCTTCCTTTTTCCCCCCGTTCTGTATCTCCCTCTACTTCTGTTTTATGTATCACAACACAACCCTGTAAAGCGCTTTGGGACAACTCTGTTGTGAAAGGCGCTATATAAAAATAAATTGAATTGAATTGAATAACAAAAGTCTCTTCAGTCTCCAGAAGTGTGGACTGAAAGGACTCAAACACCGGTCACCCAACTCTCTCCCTACAAAAAAAGTCTCCCTCCCCCAACAAATTCTGGGACATATTAAATGTGAACACATAAGGTCTTTTTGTATTAAGATAATGAAACATATTAAAACATATCAAAGCTAGCCCTGCAAAACTATGAAGAAGAGTTGAACAATTTCATAAAGACCATTATGGCATCATGTCAACAGGCCAATCCACAAATTTGTCACAAAACCATAGACCTAATGGGTTTGTACAGAATGATACAGTAAAAGAAAAGAGCGACTCAATTCTGGGGCAGAACAGAGTAAATGGAAATAATAAAAAAAAAACATCTATGTGCTGCTGGCTTTCCGGATATATCAGGGTGGGACACTCATCACTCAGCTGGCTACTCCAGCCTGGTTTTAAGACTAGTGTACACAGAACTCTCAAAGACCCGCTGTTCCGCTACACTCTTTATAGCATACTACCATTTCTCCTACACCTACACAATCTCGATTCTTCCTTACAGACGTTGTTCTAAAATGTTATATAAACCTCCTGCCATATGCTACCCTGCAGCATAAACACGCAACTGGATGAAAACTTTGATTTCTGTGTGGAGTTTGGCCTTGGATGAATTCAAAGACTACCATGAATTCTGAAATGCTCGCATATGGGTCTGCATATGCTCCGTATCTCAGCAGAAAGCGGCGTGTGTACAGACAGACATTAGATGGGCAGCTCTTCAGAGGCCTGGACTCCCCAGGTGCGAGGCCTGATTAGGCACAGCCTTCCCCAGGACCCCCAGACAAGGCCAACAGCTGAGAGACCATCCACATAATCATGCTCTACCTCTCCTTCAGGGGCTCCAAAAACACATTGATCCACTATGACTTGTCCAGAGCCTCTGGTCACTTCAGCCCTGTGTCTTGCCCGCCTCTGAGTAACGGGAGACACGGCACTGGGGGAAAAAAAGCTCCTGATGACTGAGTGATTTGAGGCGATGAGGCATGAAAACCACAAGGCTTATTTACTATTAAGAGTACAGATGCTAATCAGATACTAATCATTATCTCCAAAGGGTACGGTGGTGTACAGCTTCAGCAGGCAGCATCAGACCCATACCAATTTTACACGTTAGAACAGCACAGCTGAACATGCTCTTTTCAGCTATGCAGAGTAACAGGGTGACCCTAGACTGCTGCTGACAATGTGAAAACCTGCACGCATGTCACATGCATCTACACCCATTTGGGGACTTCCAGCTGACTTATCTTAACAAAATTCAGAACTGCAAAACAAAACATCTGCAAAACATTTTGGCAATAAGCCAGATGAAGTTGCAAGGATATCCCCCTACGCACGTACATCTCACAGCTGCCTTTTCCTCCTCACCAATGCACTGCAGAGCCTAGTCAGAGCATCCCTGTGGCATAGAGCTTGACAGAGACGTTTCCCTATTGCAGCCCTTACATTCAGTCTTCAGCTGAGCCCTGCCATGCAGGTCCTGACAGGTACTTTCATGCACAGAGCAGGTTGACCTGCTTATTAATGACCCATTTTAAGCCCCCTCTTCCCACTGTAAGCTTTGTGCTGGATCCCAAACAAACTCCCTCAATGCTACAAGATCATTCCTATGTGATTATTTTTTTCTCAACACAGTTTGTTACTGTTGACGCTCCATCACAATGCACATCTCCAAATGCTCCTCCATGGCTGCCATGTGGAGGTGCGTCTCCACGGCCCCCAGATCTGATGCCAGCCTGAGCTCACACAGTGGTATCATGAGCAGCTCCTCACCATGCAGATTCCTGTTGCTCTACTGCTCAAACTCACGCACCCACGCACCCAGGATGGGAATCATCATGGGGAAGACTGACAAGCAGTACCTGCAGAAACAGTGGGCGGAATCTGAGGTCTACCCAGGACTGTCTAAATCATAAAGCCTGACCGAGGTAGACCATGAGGACACCCAGCACAGGGATGTGTGCTAAAAATCACACCCTGCTGACTAACGGGATCCTAACAGGATTCTATGCCTCAAGCTCCCCAGCTCAGGATAACTCTTCCAGTTTCACCTGGAGCTGATTCCTGGGCAGGGAAGCATCTCAACTCTTCTACCTGTGCATGTAGCTGCTAATGTCTCCCCTCTGACCGGAGCTGCATCCTCCAGTTTGTTCCACTGGGACCAGCTCTAATTAATCCTCTGTTACTGTTAGCAGTGGGCCTTCCTTGAGGTGGAAGCCCGGTGGACCCAGAAATGTTATTTCCTACTTCCATTGTAAACAGCTGCATGCCTCCTGGGAGCAGGAAACTACAGGACCTGCTTGATTAGTAATACCTGCCTAATACGTGTCTGTGACACCAAATTAATGATGGACGATGGACCGTTTAATACAGCGAGTCACGCCTGTTTATGCTGTTGCTGTAGCTGTTTTAATTAGGAGCCTGTATGGAAGACACGGTGTGACCAAACACACAGAGATCAGTCATTTTGCAGTAAACAGCGCACGGTTACACCCAGGAAGCAACAGTGAAGTGTCCTACAAGGGTCTGAGGTAGGCATCTCTTAGGATCTAAAACATATAGAAGGGGCATACAGAAAACCCAATCAATATACAACTACTCTGTTATCGTACCTGTGTGACACGGCAGTAATGGGCGAAAAGTCTGACCCTTTCCTTACTGTTACAGAATTTGCTCCGGAGTAAGTGAATTAGACCAGATATACTACACTGGCATGTTTATGACACAACATCAGTCAGTTCACTGCTGTTATCTACACTGACAAACCCTACGTGGAACAAAACGGCTTTCTGCGAGTGAGGTGCCCTGTTCTCTCTCCAAACACAGCGCTAGGATATATTAGCCTTAGAATAGCACCCCCAGTTTTGCACTTGAAATTGAGAGCCCCGTATCCAACAATCATACGCTAATGCTAATCGCAAAACAGAAATAGCTGTCGGAGCTGCTGGAGCGTTATTGACAGATGTCCCGGCGCTGTGTGGATTTGCCCTCCACTGCTCTAGTGTGGTGGAGACCAGTGTAATTAATCTCTAGTCTGATTTACCATGAAATCTAAGCAAAATTCAGTCATTTTATCAGGAAGTCTGTTAGTCAGTGTTGTCTACATGACACATTATGATAATAAACACAAATTTAGGAAACTGGCATCTACTGACAAACTTTGGCTATAGCGACGTATCTCTCATGTAAAAATATTCATAAAAGCAGGACAATTATTGAACATAAACAATAACTTGTGTAGAAGAGAGATCGTTGGCGACAGAAGGAGACTCTCAGCGGGTGGTGCACGTATTTCCACATCCGGGCAGCTGAGTCCCGATTCCATCTGGTTGGCAGAGTCACTCTTTACACCACACTGACTACAAATCACCAGCAGCCTTGATACCAGGAAACGAGGAAACCAGCTCTCGCCTGCAGCTTCAACACATCACCATGCTGCTCCGGGCTCTGCTGGTCACTTCATGGATTGTTCCCAAGCAGAAAGTTCACGCTAAGGCTTGGTGAGACTGTGTGGAGGCATCGTGTCTGAAGGATTCCCTCATCACTAAGCAAGCACAGGGCAGATGACGACACAACCTGGAACCTGCAGAAATCCTGACCCATTACATTTGACTGAATAATACTTCTGTTACAATAATTACCGATTAAAAAAGAGAATGAGCTTGTTTTCTCATTCCAGGACACGGATTTGTATAGGAAACCATCCTGTCATTCCATCTGTTACAGACCCCCCCTTACAGCCACTCTGCAGATAATACTGATGAAGAATAATGACTTATTAAAGGGTAAGCAGGTAGATCGATCATGTGTACTCAGGACAGCCCAGTTCTACAAGTGGCAGTATACAATCTGACACATTAACATTGGTAATAATATGGCTTGACCATACATGACAACAATACTAAAGGCATTTATTGCCAAAAAAAAAAATGCCAACTATACATGGAGAACGAACAGAATATTACCATAAATTAAATTAATTAATTTTGACTAGTTCCCTCCAAGATTCATGAGGAGGGATCCTTTCCTCACATGACAGTCCAGGTCTTTTCTTAGGTTTACTTATAAGCTGGATTAAAAGCTCACTTAGAAACCCAGATTTCTCTTTGTTGTTATGAGGATTATTTTTTTGTGTGACAGCCTAGGTTTCCTCATTTATTATGAGGAGGATTCATTCAGGAACCCTGTTTATAAACAGGATTTTTCTCACCAGACCCAGAAAGCTTCTTGGACTCCTATTACATCATCTGCAGAGCCTTCTGGGTAACCCTGACATGTACACGCACCACAAAACAATGGTTCTGTGAGCACACATGCCTCAAAATCCCAATTATACCGAGTATGTCATTAACCCGACAAGGCACTGTATCATGCAAGTGTAATATCTGCATGATCTGTGTAGCACGTATGTCACTGCACATCATATAAACAGTTAAATCTTTGTTTCTGAACGCACTGGCAACAATATTTTGAAAGAAACAACTGGCTGATATACAGTTAGCCAGGCCAGATGTGGCTGGATACAGTGTGCACTGTGGGCTGCAGTGGGCCAAGCCTTAGCCAGTCTTGGATAAAGATCTCAAGTTCCAAGACCGTAACAGTAATAATGGGGATAAGTCCAAGTGTGAGTCAAGACCTCGATATAGGGGGGGTCGAGGCAGGGACCAGGCAAAGTCCACATGGTTTAATATTTAATATTTACTAAATTACTATTATAATGACCCTGCTAATATTTGAAAGGACATTTGTACTATTTAAGCATGAAAATCATCTCATACATAAGTATTCGGTCACAAACAGCGAACACTATACCACTGATGATTATATTTTTGTGTAAGCCACTTATCAGGGTGGGATTTGCGAGAGTGCCAGTGCAAATAAGTCAGTGGTTACACTGGCCGTTCAGACGCAGTGCAAAAATGCTGAAGAAATCGCGTCCCATATTTTCCCGTACACGACATATCACGTCAGTTCGAAAAGGGACACATTTCATTGTTCAATATGGGACGATCCCATAATACTTCTATTCAGAACAGAACAGTCTTTTCCCCTTCGATTATATAAACACTGTCATGTTTAGACCAGTAGGGATGAAAAACAAAGTGAAATGATTTGTTGAATGACTATGTCTGCTTTCCTTCTAGTGGAACCTGATTTATGTAAAGATGATGTAATAATAAGGCAAATCAAATCAAATAATTCCTATAAATGACATGAAAATAGGCGTTAACAAAATATCTGTATAACTTGCAAGAGCTTCTGGGGGGAACTAACCATGTGAAACTTAAATGGTGATCACACTCATTCTAATTCTAACAATATCCATTGGCCGGTGCAACTTACAGTTTGCTGTGCAGCAAAGTGTGTTTGTATGTGAGAAAATCACTTTTGTCAGTTCTGAGGGAATTTCCAAGGTAGTATTGCACTTTGGCACAGTCTTTTAAAAGATTAATAAAATAAAATCTGCAGCATACAGCCAAATACAACAAATGTGAATAATAAATGATTTATCAGTGGTATTTTATTTTATGAACATGCACTGTTTCAAGAGTAAGGGAAATGAGGAAGTTGAGCACTGGTGGAAAAAAAACAATTGGTCTAGCGTCTAGCTTTAAAATTACGAGCCCAAACCAAGATGCTCTAGTCCGAGAAATGATTTCAATTCACAGATTACTTTTTCATTACTCGATGTTGAGTTGAGACTCAAGTACTACAAGACTGCTTAACACTGAGAAGTCCTCCACTAGTGTGGTCACTTCTCCATAGCCTGACAACAAAATCAGCACAAAACTGTTTCAGTACTGTAGATATGATAATTCTGAATTCAGATATTATATAACTGTATTTATCTATTACTCTACGGTACATTGCACTGCTTTGTAAGACCTCTAAGGGTCTTACAAATGCTTAAATGATGGTTAGTTCACTGTTTGCTCTTACTGTTCAACAAGTTGCTTCAAAAATGAACCCCATATCTCAGAAATTGCTGTTTGAACACTCCTTGATCCACCCACTTGCAGTTAAACTGTTACTCTTCAAGTCTTTAGTTTCATTTTTACTCCCCAACCTTACTCTGTGCTTTCTGGGAGACTCACAGGCAGAGCACCTTAAACCAGACATCATTAAGGACTTTTGATTCTTTCAAGGTAGCTATGGCCCAGGTAAAGGGACATGTTGGTATTCGATCAGCCGTCTGGAAGCAGACAGGGAAGGTGTAGACCATATTGGTGTCACTCTCTACATTTGTCTGTGATTATCTGCATGCCTTGGCCACATAGCCAAGCACACGGCACTGCACCAGTCAGCTGCACATGATGAAAAAAAGTCTGCAATGATAGAGAACTTTTTTCCAAGTTTGCAGGGGTGGCAAGCTAAGAAACAAAGTGCAACCCAACGGTCATCACTGTGTAAAGCGAAACATTCTGGTAACCAAGCTTAAGGGCAACAAAACACGACATAAGGATGCAGTAATAAAAAGATACTGAGTTCCTCTTTCAACACCAAGATAGAATAAATGACCCAGTATCTACTGGTAAATTTAATAAGTAATATGTTACGCCAGTTGTATTTTATATCTTACCATTATCTTATCATATCTGCATCATGCATAACTTGAAATAAGTGGTCATGTGATAGGAAAACAGAAAAATGTTTCCTCTTCAGAATCGTTATTGCCACAAGACCAAGGCCAGGGGAAATTTTTAGGGGGTTAAGTGCTCTGTTCTTTAACAAAAACAGATTAACTACAAATCACTAGAAAACTGGAGGGCATGGTTTGTAAACGCACCCTTAATGGAGTTTGAACAGTTTCCCAGAAACACACATTTCTTTTATGAAAGGTAGTGTAGCTAGAAAGAACGTTTTAAGAAGCATCCCAGACTAGCAGCAACCACTCGAAACTCTACCACGTTTTGCTCTTGCCGAAATGAAAGCATGCAGGACAGCAATAATGACTCTTTAACCATAAGAAAACAGCCTTGGTGATGTGGGGTTTCATTAGGCAAACAAAGAGCGCTGTGTCAGCACTGCTCACGAGTGTCCACAGGGGGCAGCAGGGGGCAACTTTGGAAGACTGGTAGATTCTTTGAACCCACAGCTCTTACAAACAGCAATCAGGACTACTGGCTGCTGGCCGGTAGCGCAGCTTTAGCCTTAAAAGCTCTCAAACAGCTCTCAGCCCTATCGACAAGCCCTGCTGATCTGTAAGCTACTCCACTGCACAGCTTGCTCTTCGCACCAGCAGCACCGAAGGCTCTGAACATCTGCAGGCTTCCAGTGTATCAGACTTGCCATCTCTCTGGTCGTTAACCTCACATGTAGGCCAAACCTCTCGGCCGACGGCTCATTATGCAGAGCTGGAGGCTGATTACAGAATTAGGCAGTGCCTGAAACCCACAGGATAGGTAATAACTGTCTCCACTCCATTCAACAAAGGAAACCACAAGCCCTCCGCTCATCTCTGGAATAGAGCCAGTCCTGCTTTTATCAGCCAGAGGCGTGAGAAGTCCCACAGCCTTGGGCAAATTCCAGCTAAGAGCTTTCTTGGCCGGTATTGCAACAAACAGTCCACTTTCCACCCCTGACATTTGCACCAGCTAACTGGAGAACGCTGGTGTAGGTGAATGAGACGACATGGTGGTCTGAAGATCTTGCTTAGACAGAGGGAGCAGATCAGGAAGGTGCCAAGGCATACTCAGTGAGCATTGCGCCATGAGGGTATTCTGCCAACACAGAATGCAGCAAAATGCAGAAGAGTAACTCTAAGGGTAACTTCTACATGATATTCTGTATTACTCTCTATTAAGATAAGTCGGTATATTGGCTCTGGCCAACAACTCATCAATCCTCAGTGACAAGGAGAAAAATTAATATAACATTGGATGGATAGATAAGTCCCCCAGACCCACGTTGCTGTACACGTGACCCCGGAGCAATGAGACACCATATAGTATACTGCACAGCGCACCATGCATCTCAGCCTAACACACTGTGGCTGAAAGCTGTCAAAGACCGCCCTCCTTCCTCACACACAAACTACATGGGGGGGGGGGGGGTTACCCATAAGCCAACAGAGCTGCTGCTTCCAGCTGCATGACAAGGAGCCCATGTGCGCAGTGGAGCTCAAGCTAATGACTCCAGCTGCATGCAGACAGACTCTCTCCCAAGGCACCAACCACAGACATTACGCCTTATTCAGATACATGATATCAAGTGCTGTGGGCAGTGCAGTTTGACCATAAAACAAAGAAAACAAGGGTAAACAGGCAGGGAAAGGAAGGTTTCCATCCCTGCAGGCAGAAAACATTGCCTTAAGTCTTTTGTGACGCACCCTGAAGAAATTAAAAATAGTTTCTGACCAGAAGGTTGTGGGTGTTTGTCATCTCTGCAGGAGAAGACTCAAGTCAGCTTGATTGCAACTTTTTTTCCTGTCTTGGTCTAAAATATAGAGGGTTTTTTTTGCATCTCCATTACTCTGAAACGAGAAAGGCGTTTCTTTCAAGCTGTTTCACACGTCCCCTCTTCAGTGTCACATCCACGCCTGAGATGCTCTTCTCACAAATCTAGCACTGCAATCCGAAAAGAAATCAAGCAGGACAACAGGACTTCGCTTAAACTAGACAATCACGTCTTTTTGTACAGTGTTTTCTACAAGTAAATGCTGTCGGCTTCTGACCCGAGCAGGTGTCCCGTATGGTAGACCATACCTAAACGCATCACAATATTTGCTTCTCATCAAAAATTACATTTATATTTTTAACCTTAATAGGAAGGACTTCAGACATGGAGAAGATGAGAAAATATCAATCAGTTTGCAGCTTAATTTTTAAGTTTATGACCATAACAACTGTGAATATCCCCTTTAACACAGCTGTGGCTGAACGGCAGCACTGGTCAGTCATTGCTATGCACATGCTGGGTCCCTGTACGACCTCTTCTGAATGACTCCGATATTTCTCCAAAGAAACACCACGCAAACTTTAGCATTTCCTCCTTACTCTCACGGTGATGTTCTAAAGGTTTCTTCACAGCAGTGTTATCAAGGCTGTCAGAAAGGCCTTCCTCCACAAATGGTTTGCTAATTCTGCTCCATGCAAACCCTTTGTGAAATCGCTCAGATGGTGGTGAGGTACGGGCTAAGAGGAAATCCCCCATGTAGGCAAACACCCAAGAGCATAAGACAATACCAGCTTCCCTCCAATACCACTGAAACTCCCCCCCCCCTGCCAGGTACTTAACCACGTTACGTAAAAAAAAAAAATCATCAAAATAATATTGAAAGGTTAGATTCATTTTGTGTAAATGCTTCATTGGCGTGCCGGGTGTTTTTTCTTCATATAACCTCAACCTTAAAACAGATGATAAGTAAGTAAAGTCTAAGCACAGCATCCCCGCAGGTTTTAAAGCAACATTTCACTCTCCCACGACGCTGCTCCCCTCTGGGCTTCTTCCAGCCCAGATGCATCTCATTCTCATTTGTCTTGATTCGCTTCCCAACTGTGACGCTGATGCTTGGACATCTTTCGTCCAAATCCCAACCAACAGGGCGACCGGAGAGTTGCAGCGCGGGGGAAGCCTTGACCCAGGTTCTGATAGCCAGGACTTTCATGAGAGAAGGTTTGCGCAAGAACATGGGCCCTTTGTATTCAAGGAATAATAAGTTGACCCTACCCAGGCAGCCTCTTTGAGCTTCAGCCAACCATCTGAATCCACTTTATCACAAATGAGGGCTTATTTTTCAAAGCGCCTCTCATTTGTGCAAAGTCTGCAGCCTCAGTTGTGAAAGGGAAAAAAAAACCTGAGTTCTAACACCGCCTGGGACCGTTAGATTACTGGTCTGACAACTCTTCAGCGGGTCACAGATTTTACAACTTGGGTCAGGCACGTGTGGGTGAGCAGCCACTCATGCTAGAACCCAAGCTGCCCATCGGGGGGGGGGGGGGGGGGAGTAAAGTCACTAAAAAAGCACATATGATAATCCTGATTTAAATCGAGAAACATGTGTGACAATCCTGATATGTGCATGCAGTTACTGTCTGTCCCAATGACATATACAGTAAATGTATGTACACCAGCACTGACACACGCTACTCATAGTGGTTTACTGTAATGCAAGGCTTTGTCTGCTGTGTCTTGAAACTGCAGAATGATGAAGTGAGGAAGACCTTCAGATCAGCTGTATGCCTTTCAAACGTAAACAGTGGGACTGAACAACCCATACAGAGCATGAGGACAGTCAGGAAGTAGAAATGCATTCCATATATAATTCACTAACGTCACACTTCGCTGCCAGGTGCCCCTGTAACAATACTGCAGCAGACTCTTCTAAGCAACAATTACTCATAGGCCAACTCTTCTAAAAGTCATCTTTCGAGCACAAAAACAGCGAACGGTGACATTTTTAGTTTTAAGGCTGCCACGTAGCCGCCATGATGAGGCCTACAGCATACGGGGGACCCAGACGAAGCGCACGCTAACACGGCCTTAACGCCAGGCTACTCGAGGACATGGAGGTGTAGCAGCGGGGAGTGGCGGAGGAGCGGAAGTGCTCTGGAGGCAAGCGAGAAGACGGAGATGTTGCAGGGCAGTCTGCAAATGCTGCACACCTTCTGATGTGGTCTGACATCTGGTTCATGCAGGCGAGCAGGCCGAGACACAGGGCTCACGCTGGCCCGCAGGCGGGGGGGGGGGGGGGGGGGGGCCTGTTTACTAATACTGCCACTCGGCCAAAAATCACTTCTTGAGAGATTAACTTGTTGGTGATTCTGCTGATTGAGTTGAAATACTGTGCAGCAATTAAAGAGAAAATAAGCTCGGAAAAGAAAGTGTCACGTTAAACTCTGTGTATATGTGGTGCACTAGCTCTAGGCCTGTTATTCATAGACGTGAAATGTGCCAGTCTGCTGTCGCCGTCCCAGTCTGTTCTCATTCTAGCCTTCTATAAACAAGCGCATTGTGCTGGAGGTACATTCACGGTTACACTGCGGGAAAATTCATGGTCTTCCACGTACAATGGATTTCGGCAGATGCCCCACGTCACCAATGGCGAGTATCTGGCTTACAAGCCGCAGAAGCACCTGTCATTCAAAAACAGCAAATTATTATGTCAGCATGCGGATCCAAGGAACCCTACAGTCTGCAGCGGTCGACCCAGACCCCCGGCTCCCACCGTGCATTTCGGGGGGGTCCTATTGGCTGGTTCTACAAACCCCTGACTGCGAAATGGAAACTGGGAGCGACTGCTTTGGCAGTAGCAGAAACCAGGCACCACACAACACACAGTATGTTAAGATACACATATGCATGTACATGCTGCTTGTAATTAGTGCCCATGCAGCAGGTGCCAGACTGACGTTGATCCACAGGTAGCAATTTAACTTTGAGGTGGGTTGGAGTAACCAGGAGACACCTGATTACAGACCATTTTGTCAGAAGGGTCTTTAAAGAGCGGCACAGTCATGCATAAAGGCAATCTAGTCCAACACGATTGCTTGCATCACCTTCTTCCATGCCCATCTTGGAAGACCAGAGAGGGAAGTATCCTTCCAAGAATCCCTAGATTTTTACTTGATTAAAAAGAAACCGATGCATCTGAATAGGAAACTCCTGCATCTCCTTAGAAGATGAACATCTGCTCTCGGTCTCATTCTCACCCTAATTTACTACGACGTGTAAACAAACTCTCAGAGGTATTAAAAATTGTACTACCAAACAATCGAGATCTTATAAATGCTCTCACAGTGGCACTGCTGTTGGTGTAATGTGTGTGTAATGTGTGTGCTACTTTTTGCAGATTGAGAACAAGACTTTCCCTCACTGGCTGTTCATTTTGTCTTCGCTGGACTAGAGGAGCAGCGTGTTAACGGTCCAGTCGCAGTGGACGGAGAGGCATCTATATGCCACAGATCCTGATTTAATCAATATTATGGTATCTGCCAATTAGCAGCAGTATTTTACTTGCATGTGAAATCAGACCCAGTTAATTTATCACTACTCCATCCTTCTTACTGGTTGCATTACAAATGTGATAACAATGGTTAATTTTTGATTTTCCCCATTTTAAATTACAGGGAGAGGCTACATTCTAATTACGCTCCAATGGATGCCTTGATGAGGTTTAACTAGCAAAATTAATTAAAAGTTTTCTAAAGATTAAAATCATGACATTTTGAGTATTTAATCAAAATAAATTTTACAATTAATTAAAATCTATTTTGCATATATATGTTAATTTGAGATCATTTCAGGCACATCTGAGCTTCTGTGCGTGTGTTCATGCGTGCACATGTGTGAGAGTCACCAGTCTTACCCGGAGAGCATGAAGACAGCGACGCAGTGATACAGTGAACGCTGGGTACTTAAATCATAATCTAATTAGGACTCTTTAACCTATTCTCTAACTACAGATTAGCCCTAAATATCCTATTTCATTTTCAGTTCGGATTTCTGCATTATCTTCCAAGCTTCTTAATTGAAGATCTACAATATACTCATATATTATCAGAAACATTCTTAGCCCAAGAAGGATTATAGCATCTATTAGCAATCCCTTCTCTAACATGCAACCACTTGCCGTTTAAGAGGCAAGGGCACGGCGTGAAAACCAGGTAGCTGGTGAATGCAGCAGGTCGACCAAAAATGTCACGTCCCAACCTCAAATGCTGAACAGCCACTAAACAATTACAAGAATTTTATAATACAACTACTGTGTGACTGGATCTATTAAAAACGGAATGTCCGGCTCAAGTCAGAAACAAGAATTCGTGAGTGCGATATTACTACATCAATGAAGAGAAAGGAGCCATCACGCAGGTAACTCCTGTAATCAAATATATTTTTAAAATATTATTAACCCTTTCATACTATTTTAACCAGAGCTGTTCAAATCGCGGTCCTCATGTGCCGAGCTCCTGGTTTTCCAGCCTTCCTTTACCTGTGAGCCAGGTGTGAAGCCTCTAGCCAATCAGAATCAGTAATTATTAAACTAGCTACCTGGGAAAATTGAAAACGAGGCCTGGATTTGGAATCGAGGGCCAGATTTGAATAGGGTGGACTTATACAATAAAGACAATCACCAGCCACATAACTCACGTTCTCCTGTGTCCTCCAGCATCCTGTAAAGTTCACCAAAGACTCACACTGAAGTGCCTGAAGGGCCTGGTGCCTGCTAATCCAGCAAAAGCGATTGAAGGCTCCTATCCAGATGACTGTCACATTGCACTTAGATTCAGGCTACATTTACATTTATATATAGACATAGAAAACAAAAACAACCACATCATTTACATAATTTATGCAATTTACTTGCAAAGACAACATATATACTTGTACATTATTATTCTGGTTTTTTGGTCCATTTAGACATCAGCTGCTCACCAATAAAATATTGCCATAAAACTAATTAATTAATTACCACGGGCACCTTTGCACAGCAACGAATAAATACAAAACCTGTCAGCATCCTTCAGATGGGAGGGGCCCTTCGTCTCAGTTGTTGTACAGAATAGTATAGAATTAGAACCTACTATTTGAGTCCAACATAGCTTAGACCAAGACTAAATTAGTCTAAGTCAATGCCACTGGCACTGCTGCATATGTTTCCTACGTCTCAGTAACAGCACTGACTCCACCCCCCCAACCAACCTTTTCTCCTAACACAGGATGGCTCAAGCCTGGACAAGCTAGTACAGGCTATCCTTAGGCTCAGTGGGGAGGTGCCGGACAGTAACTCATACAGTCACTTGGTCCTTCCATACTTTACAAGACCACCTCTCATTTTAGAAACAGAGTGGATGGTGGGACATGTCGTCCCGGTGACAATGACCCAGACTCTGGAGCACGTCGGCGGACATCCACAGAGCCGCAGTGCGTCAGGAAAAGGAGCTAACGAACAACAGAATCCTGATAATTAGCCGATTAGGACGCCTCCTACTGGGCGCCTGGCATCGTGCGCCCCCTTTCGCTAAAGCAAGATGTTGAAGTTCGCTAAACGGTCTCAGTCTTTTTCCCGCCACAGACGCCGGTCTTAAAGAGCAGCACATCTGCACCTGCTGACAAGGTGCAGCGGAAAGTTTGAAGTACACTTTTTCAGAACAAGATGAAAAGAGTTTCATTGCAGTCATAAAGTGAAAATTCTGCCTGTTGCCGCATTAAAACATAAACGTACATTTTTATTAAAAGCAGACTTTATAATAAAAAGCCGTCTGTGGCATCTGTGATTCGAGTTTATTCTCCTCACGCTGCACTTGTGATGTAAGTGCAAATCCCCCCACACGTCTATAATCCTGGAGGGAGACATTAACGTCCTACCCGAGTCGGCATCTCACAGCACGCTGTTCACAGCCATCTGATCTGCTTGTCTGAGAACGCTGGAGGAAAGTTCGTCCACTTCGTCAATGTCATCATACTGCCCTCTTTTGTCAGCAAGAGACTTGCACTGAAGAAAGAACACTTCTTTGCCCCTTTACCAAACAGTGACTCAGTTAAACTCCACCTTTACGGCGCGTTAGAAGAATTTCACTGTTCATCTCAACGACACAGACGTATAGGACCAGAAAACCAGACATGTCATTCACTGGATGTCATGCTAGCGGAGGCAAATGCTGATGACCTCAGTTTGCTCCGTGGCATTGTTTACACGTCGGCTCAAGGTCAGAACTGTTGCAAACTGATTGGATTTTCCTGTCCACAATGAGTGCCTGTTAAACAGTAAGAGTGGGACACACGTGAAATCGAAATGTAATTGATAATTATGTAAAGACATTAACTCTTAATAGAACATGGTTTTTGTTGCTAATTGTTAGTGTTTAACCGAAAGATATCTGATGTGATTACCTGTTACATGGCACACGTACTTGTCATTTTAGATCAAGCACTCCCCCACCCCCCCATTGCTGCCATAAAAAAATTCACAGCATGGTCCTACTCATTCTACAACAGAGGAAGACTTATCCAAGCAGCTTTAAAGGGCATGGCTACCACACAGATATACAAGAATCATCTGTGGGCTCGTCTGTAGCATGTGTTGAAGGAAACAGGCAGGGTTGAGGTAACAGGCAGGGTGTAAACAGCACAGTGCCCCCTTCTGGAGGCCAAGGAGTACTAAAAATAGAAGGTCGGCAGGAGGCTGACTTAACAGTGTTAAATGCAAGGACAGATGCCCTGGGTTTGCAGCAATGCACTGAGGGACAACCCTGAGGAACATTAGAATAAATATCTAAAAACTCTCCAGTTCAGAGGACATCACCCTAGGGCACTGTCTACCAACATCTCCTGTTGTGCTCCACCTCAAGCATTTTCAGGTGGAGCAGCAGGAAACTGCTCCAGGGGGGGCTTGGGGATGCGTGAACCGTCAGTGTCCTTCCAGATGTTTCTTTACCAGCACACCAACCCCCCCAAACCTTCACAGACATACTGTAGGGGTACACACCATTATCGATTACAGAAGGCCACCACATAGTAGACTTGTTGGAGTACAGATTACTAAATTAATAACAACATACTATAGGGACACACATTACTTCAGTGTAGAGAAACAAACAACAAATCGTAACAGTGAACCGCAGTGGGACTCGGTCACACTTCATCAGGACTACTGGCACATGAGTCGAAGCGGCAGAAATGACGAGGGGATTTTTCGTGTGAGGAGGCCTTTCTGCAGAGGGCGAGCAGGTGTTTGTGTCAACCTCTGAAGCTGCTCATTACTGCCAGCTGGAGAGTGCGAAGAGATAACGACACAAAAACAAGTGCCGTTTTCCTGAGTGGGGTTTGGCTCGCGACAACTCAAGAGACAAAGCAGTGAAACCGCAGTCACTCTCCTTCAAATCGGCAGCAGCAGAGCTGCACGTGCGGTCAGGGCTCAGGTCTTCACTGTAAGGAGATGAGGGTTGCGGGGAGGAGACAGAGAGCCGTTAAGCCAGCGGTTTGTGTAGAAGCCCGAGTTCCCACCCTGCTCTGTCTAGCTGACCCCTGTAGAGGTCTGCAGAAATCCTGTAAGGGTGACCCTGATCAGTTTCACTTTGGTTTCACCCAAGAGATGTGCCATCTTCATCACCCCCAGCCCAGTGCTGGTAAAGATATGTGTGTGTGTGTGTGTGTGTGTGTGTGTGTGTGTGTGTGTGTGTGTGCGCAGGTGGATGGTTTGTCGTCAAACTCTTGGCTTGCAGCCATTTGAAGAAACAAGTGTGGTTTCTCTACAGAAATGTATCACATAACTGTGAGTCTGGTGCCCCCAGAAGCTCAGGCAGTGCAGCAGAGGGGTATGCACCTGTACCGCTTATCCTGCGATTGGTTAAAGAAGAGCAATGCAAGCCCCTCCCTTGTCGACCCAGAGACTCCGGGAAAATCAGCAAGTACCATCTGTACCACAGCTCACTACAGCACCGCACCTAGACGCAGCACGAGCAGTTTCGGAGATGTAGGCCTCATAGGTGACCCCGATGGCACTTATACCGATAATATACCAGAAAATTTGCCAGAAACGAAATGAAAATGCTGTTGCAGAATCTTGGGCAGGGTCTCTATGAGTTGGGAATTTGCGCTCATGGGTGTGGGTACTGGGTGGGTGAATATGCCGCAGAACAAAGCACAACATTTGCCAAATAATAATACGAATCTCAAAACAAATATAAACCCAAACAGCGTGCTGTTCTGAGAATTGTGCTACCCTCCTTAAATAGCCTCCAAATATTCTTCCCCATTGCATTTATTTGTGTATCTTTCATAGCTCTAAGGATCCAGTGTTTATGTCTTAAATAGGTGTATTTTGCAGGGCTGAGAAGGCAGCCGACAGTACGGTTAGCGCCGTTCCTCCGACAGACGGAGAGGACTGCGTAAACAGGATGTGTTGACGGAACCGTCAGAGGTCACTGCCGCACATAAACATGTTATTAGTTACAGGATGTTATCCTGGGCTGATTTTTCTGTGGTTTTCTGTTTTGTTTTTTTTTTGTTTGTTTTTTTTTCTTTTAAAGCCAGTATCCTGACTCGGCTATGCCTAGGACACAAAAAAATATTATAAAGTAGCTTTCGCTTTCGACCAGATAATAGTGGAAGCCAGACTGGACAGTCCCACAGCATAACTCACTCATTCATACTGGACCAATCACAGTAGGAGGCATCTTCAACTGGATGGTCCCCGACCAGAGCGGCAGTCACTTTTTCCATGAGGACAGGAAACCAGTGTGCCTTATTACGCAGTGACAGATCTGCCTGGCCAAATTGTGAGTATATTATATTTGTATAGACCAGTGTTTCCCAGTCTGGCCCTCGGAGACCCATAGTTGGTCCATGTTTTTGCTCCCTCCAAACCCCCTGCCAGACACTCCACATTTTTGCTCCCTCCCAGTAAAAACATGGACTGTCTGTGGGTCCCCGAGGTCCAGATTGGAAAACAATGGTATAGAGGGTTAGGGTTAGATGTTTAGCATGACCTGCTGCGAGGTGAAGCACTTTCACTTTTCCTGGCCAGTCCCAATGGCACTGCAGATGTGGTCCGTCAACCCTCAGTATTCCAGGACACAGAGGTCTTTGCATTTCAGCTTTAAGCATCATTTGTCACATTTTATATCAGCCGCGCATATTTCACTGCATATTAATTTTAAGGAGTAACTGCAAATGAAGGAAAACAATTTCGTTCACATTGCTCCTTTGGTTAATTAAACTCTGTATGTCTTACATATAGTAGAAATATATGTTAAGCTGACTGTAATGAATCCAAATGCTGATTCCAAACCCCCCCCCCATCACCAAAGACAATGCTCACTTTGATCAAGCCGGCAGTGACCGTTGGTGGCCAGGTGCTCTTGAATTGGTACCTTGTACGTTTTCATCAGGATTCCTTAAGAAAAGGAATGTAGGATATAATTACTTCTAACCTCTTGTACAACAGTCACAGTGAAACAAGTCTCTGAATGTTTCAAATTCCTGGATACAGGACGGAGCTCTTCCAGGCTGTCCCACAGGACACCTACACTGAAGCTGGACCTCTGGCAGGCAAGGATGACCGGTCGCCTGCTCTGTTCCATTACACAACATCCCAAATCAAACGGTGCTTCCTAGTTAATTCACGATGTAATGACAACCACTCACAGCACAGGCTCACTGAGGAACCCCCCCCCCCCCCATGACTACGACCACACTGGCGTTATGCGGCATAGCTCAATTTGTCCATATTTGTTCTTCACAGCAATAAGTGACGAATAAACTGACCATCGTCTCAGTCTGGCGAGGCTTCCCTTATTAGCTATTCTGGGCTGCAATGCAAGCATGTCATTAGAATTAGCCGTCGATTGAAATAAACACAAATAACGCAGCCGTTACCGTGCCGATGACGATTAAACGCCGAGGAGATGGACCCAATAGGCAGCCAGCCCTGGAAGGCAGGTGCTCACTTCAACCAACCTGCATTGCAGGCTGGGCGGTTTACTCTGCGAAAGGAGAGATAAGTTCCTCTTTCCTCTCTCACACTGACACAAATCAGCACGCTTAGAATAAACTGCATAAGTTATCAGCTCCTTGGAAAGCAATGCAGAGGGGGGAGCAAAGGGGAAAAAAGACTTCTATCACTTAATGAAAAATAGCTTCCCTTTTGGACAGAACTTCATAGGCTGCAATCAAGCTCTGGCCCCCTCTTCTTGACGTGCAATCGAGGCAAATCAAGTCACCATCTATTAATAATATTTCTCAGGCTCCTTTCATTCCGTGGCGTGTCCTACGACTGTCAGTGCCTGTGATGGAACGCTGCCTTTATCTCATCCCCGGCCTGCTCTGTCAGAGTGATAAACAATTCTAACAAGAATCAGAATAAAGATCTTCCCAGTAGACTCCAGGAGATAGAGGCCTTTTTTTCTCATTTTCTAGACGGCAAAATTTAATCTAGTGGCTCGCTTTTTTTTCCCCCCCCCCAACTTTTTTTTTTCTCTCCAAGCGTCACATTCAAAGAGATGCAAATTTATCAGAGCACAGGCCTGGTTGACTCACAGCGTAGTGTGAATGTCAGAGCAGAAGCCCCGCCCCTACGTGGGACACATAATGAGTCAGGAGCAGTGAGCCCGGACCATCCAGTGCACACGGCAGTGCTGTTAAGAACTGGAAGACTGTCATATTACTTCTTCTCAAAACCACTGTGTGTGACAAGCTCCACATGCAGCCTCTCTGCCTCACAGGTCATCTTAGGAGGATATCCATGCTTCTCGTACACTTCCTCTGAAGGATTTGTCCCTATAAATGTTCTAGGTACAAGTCATCCTGCTCATTAAAGAGTATGAAAGGTGGCCACAATGCCAAGGTACAGCAAGGTACAGTAAACCACGCCAAAATATAATAGAGTGCAGTAAACCACAACAAAATAAACCATGCCAAAGTAAGACAGAGTACAGTAAACAAGGTGCAGCACAGTACTGTAAACAACACTATGGTAAACCATTCCAAAATACAGCGGAATTCAGTAAACAACACTAAAGTACAGTAATCCATGCCAAAGTAAGCCACATGATAGTAAACTAAACCATGCCAAAGTATAGTAGAGTAGAGTAAACCATGCCAAAGTACAGTAAACCTGACTGAAGTGCTAGGCACATCGTCAGTCCTTTCCATATTGAGATTCAGACAACTAACACTTGGCAACATACAGATGCATCTGGTTTTGTAATTTGCATTCAAAAATGGTTAAATTACAAAGCATTAAGTATTCAAATTATTAACAAAGCAATATAAACACAAATTAGAAATATGACACAATACTAATTCTCCAGAGGAGTCATTTTAAGTTTTTCTGTGTTTGTGCGCATGAGATCATCTGAGAAAAAGAATCCTATTAAACGCTCTGTGAAATTAGTGGATGACAGACCCTGAAGCTGGATATGACTGGTCCCTGTTCCTCAGCTGCACAAAACTGCAAATAGAGAATCATCACCACTTAGGTAACCTTCAGTTCCCACCAACTTGCCATCACCATCTACAGAGGCGTTTGGCACATGGCATTCACCATCATAGTGTTCCCATAAAGCATGGGCATGGCATACCAAGCTCTGACGACACGATGTCCCTCCAAATTGCCGTTCTCCTTGAATATTAAGGAAACCAGTCATGACCATGTCACATGAGCGCTCCAAGGATAAGAGGCAGCATCCCTTTGGGGCAGCTATTCTCAGAATTAGAAGGTAAAATTATAGCCATAAAAATGTCACATTTGGGAGAAAATACTGTGCATTGGCATTTTTCGCATAGAAATCTGCCCTTTGAAATGGTCCATTGCATAAAGACAAATTGGTAATTCACGTTTAAAATGAAATTCACAGTAAAACTCACAGAAAAAGTTGCGCAATAAGAAAACGAAAATTGATCCAGCGCTTAGGCTTCTGTGATTCCTGGGAAAGCTTCAGTTTGAACAGCACAACAGCTTTCACCAGAAAGCAGTGTCAACAGCAGCCTCGTCACACAAATCAGGGATTTGAAGGTTCCTCGTCAGGATGCTCACCTCACCACTTTGTGCACAAAAGCAGCTCTTGTTCTGCATTTCTGATTAATGCAATTTTTGAACCAGGTGTCATTTTGGCCTCCATTAATTCCAAGCCATCCTAAAATACTTCAAAATACACGCAGATTAAAAAAAAAAAAAGCAGTAGGATTCACAATAACACTGGAAGATCAAAGGGGGGGTCCACATGTCCACCAATCAGGTTCAGGAGACCTTCAAGCATTAGCAAACTCCTCCATTCAAAGGTTAGTTTTGTTACATAGTAGGATAAAATAAGTAAAACTTCACTTTGTCTTCCATTTACGATTTATTTTAAATGCTGGTTGCAGATATAACACCATTAAATCCCATTAAAAGTCTTGAAGGAATCTCTTCACACATTGCATAAGACAATCAGTTATTTTTCCACAAGCAAACTTAACAAGTTAAGTTAAAGGACAATCAGGGAATTTCCAGCATCACTGAAACGTCACCTTTTGCAAATAAGCAGCCAATACACAGCAAGACTATTGTCTAGGACCCACCCTGAAAGCTCTGCCCCCCCACTGAGTTAAAGATTACTTCCATTTTCGCCCTAGATGCGTTACTTCGCCCATGATTTGTTTGCAATGTGAAATTCGCTCCCCTCTGGATTCCCTGGTGTACATTCCGTGGAGCTCCCTCACTCAGCAGCGATGATGTGGTTTCTGCGCTTTGGCTCTGCAGGGGGCGTTTGCTGCAATGCTTCCCAATCGACAGGGCCACTGCCGCGACTCCAGGGCCCAGATGTGCGGCTGCTTCATTGCTGTATAGTGAGACAGAGCGACCGCCCTCCACGTGACTCTAGCCACCCAACCCCAACTGATTAAGCCTGGCGGACGCTGCCATCTTCCAGGCTTCCGGCTCCTGCCCCAGACCCCTTTTCTGAAGTCCACAGCATGGCCTGCATGAAACAGTTCCAGGTACAGTTAGCAGTTTTGTCCACTTGATGTGTGCTCCCACAAATAACAGCCACTGGATGAAACAATGAGCCATTACACCAGGCACTGCAGTTCCCTTTATCGCAGCTTTAAGGTTCTGTTTCACAGCCCTATTTGGTCTTTGACCTTACCGGAGGGAGGTAATCAGGTTACCTATTAACAGTTATTATACAGGGTCATGGTCTTTGAGGGCCAATGACACCAGAAAATTAATGGGCCCTATTAGCAGGACCCCATGCATTAAATTGTTGCGAAGTTGTGAAATGCTGGAGAAGATGACAGACATTGGAAGTTACTCCCTGTTCTACAAACTCGCCAGTGAACTTACTAACCACCACACGTACAGGAAAATTCAGTACCGGTAAAACAGTGAGTGCATTGATCATACATTTTATTGCAGCACACTGACAGCTCTGGGAGTATTTAGGGCTAAAAATAAGCACAATTTTACAATTTCTGTAGAATCCACGAAAACACAGAAAGCATCTTCCCTACCCTTCTTTGAGTAGAAGCAGATTTGAATGTGGCAAGAGCTCAAACAGACAATGCCAGGCTGGATAAAAGGTAAACATGCAGGTGTGTATGTGGACCAACACACCACGGAAGTCAATAGAATACATTTTCATAAATCCTTTAGGAATTATCACATAGATATGCCCCAGGTTTAATTTGAAATTACTGCCTCGAGAATTTAAGTTTTACGATTTAAACCTAAACACCAATCAAATAAGGTTGTGCTATGCAATATTTATCTCAAAACTGGATAATGGTTCTAAAACCTCAGGATTTATGCACTGGGACTGCAAGGAGTCATTTCCTTAGACGGAGGTTTCAGGCTCTACCCGATTCTCAGACACCAAAGGCTTCATCCGTTTCTCACATTTTACAAATATGAATGTGTAACAAAGCAAATAAGCAGTTAATATTATACTCACCTTTCTTTTTCCACTCATTCAGAGCGGGTGATATTTCCTTAGTTCGTGTTATCATCCTAAATTTTTCACCATTCGTTTCCAGTCTGGAACCTGAAGCTGGACACAACAACTGAACACAGGACGTCGGCAGCACAGATGAACGTAGAACAGATTCGAACAGGGGGGATTGTCACTTATTGTCAAAGCTGGCTACCAACAAAATTATCCATGGACATCATTTATTAACATATTTATTTTGAAAATGGGAGAATACAGATGAATACGTCATGCAAGCTTTTCTGGTTCTAGGTGTCAGGAGACTGAATCTGGACTTTCATATCAAATTAATTTATAGGATGGCATATATAATGGCACCTAATGCCTTCCAAATGAACTCCTCAAAATTTAATTTTTCCCAGGAACAAAAAAAGAATAAAAAACCCATAATGATATCATATCATCTGTGCAGCTGTGATACGGCAGTAATTTCTCCCATTATTGCCGGTGTCATGTCGATAAAAGAGAAACCCCCCCCCCCCCCCCTTCTGGTTCCTGCCGAGGCCATCTCCAGCCATTTTAAGCTATTGCCTACAATTACCTTGACAAACCCAAGCTTCATCTCAATTAGCACCTGAATAGGCAATAGTAGATTTAATAGAAGCTGTTAGCACAGGAACATAATTTAG
The DNA here is from genome assembly GCA_026776725.1 of Gnathonemus echidnorhynchus. NCBI lineage: Eukaryota > Metazoa > Chordata > Actinopteri > Osteoglossiformes > Mormyridae > Gnathonemus > Gnathonemus echidnorhynchus. Next base: position 13,301,467 of record JAODJU010000025.1, on the reverse strand, counting down.
GTAGGAAGAGAGGCGATGGTTTAAAGGCAGCTCAAACCCTAACTACCTACTTTGTTTGCCAATCATGTGGCGGCTCTCTCCTTACAGGGCTACTTCCAGGGTATCCTGACAGAACAGGGACTGCCCCCAGCACGATATGCCACACAGCGGAACCATTGTGGGCGGGTCGGGGGATACTGTTCTCACAGCCAATGTACTTCACTGAAAACTATACACCTGAACTCTGGTTCCTTGAGACAAAACAAGCTAACAGCACCTGAAACTTGAAGCACCTAAAAGCACCTAAAACTGAAACTTAAATAATAATAATAATAATGAAACTGTGTTAATGTACATGTGACAATTAAGAGGAAAGATGGGGGAATGAGCGACACACATGGGAACAGGGCAGCAGCCTCGAAGCCAGATGCTTGATCTGTGCTTCAATTGCCTGAGCACTACTTAGAAGACTTAATTTGAACATGCAGACGAGCTTTGAAACACTGGACCACTGAGGACATTATTACACTTGTGTGCTTGATGACCAAGCACATTAGAAATCTAAAGAAACATTCTTATTATGAACACACATACAGAGATTACAGGATCGAGATCATAGTAAAGGATTGTTCTACGCATTGATTTATTTTTGGTCAGTAAATTATTCATGGTTATATTTATAATGAACAGCTACTGAATTGATATCTTATAGCCAAGATGTATTAATGGAGGTTTATTGTAGAGCTTCATCAAGCAACAGCAAAAGTAATGCTTTCTGGATGGCAAGAGTGGTAAGGCTATTGTTCAGGGGAGTGTTGTGGATTCATGAGAGGGCAGAGCATAGGACACACACACACACACACACACACACAACCATCCACTTGTGACACCTGGATAAGAAGCAATAGCATCACATTTTGGGTGGAGGATGATATATGCTTGTTCTTCCCTAAACTCACCTCTTAAGGCGTGCCATATCTTAGAGGTTAAATCATCAAGGGGTGACAGTCAGCCACGCACAAGGCTTAGCTGAAGGGAAAGCAACACTGAGTCAGGGGAAGACCAGCAGGCCCAAGTCAGGGCGGAGCCTCGAGCATCTGAATTATGATGTCGTGGTTCACAAAGGGCCCAGAGGACAGCGTGTTAGACTGGGCGAGGATGTCTTCTGAAGCTCTCTAGCGTGCGGCACTCCCCACTCCCCTGCCAGTTTAAGGCCAGCGAAAGCTCCCTTACGCCGCTGGGGTGAACGCGCGCGTTCTGTGCGGTCCGCTGGTGCCTGCACTGCCACACTTACATCTGTTCAATAATTATTAGGCCATTTTCTTCATTAAAAATTCATCACCCCTGAGTGTCGCATAAGTGAAACCTGAAAATTTATGCGGTGAATGGGATAGTTAATTTCTCAATGGATCAGGAAAGAAACAGATTTACTTAAATTCTCCAATTAAACACGTTACACTGATTCCTATAATCAGTTTAATAGCTGTGCTGAAGTGACAGGCCTCTTCTTCCTTGCTGTACAAACCCAGTATAGAATAGGTTCTACACTAGACACTGTACTGATGGGACAGGTGTTATGGACCCCACACATTTCCCTCAGGACACTGATTACATAACAACTAGGTTTGGCAAATTTTACTATACACAGAACCAGAGCATGTGAGCGGAGTGGAGCGGTGAGAATTTCCGCTCCTCGCTCACGAGGCTGTTGGCTCTGCCCGCTCCTCCGCTCTAATTCGCACTACGCCGCTCCGCTCAACACCGCTCCTCGCTCCACTAAAATTTCCTCCCGC
>JAODJU010000025.1:13229825-13299595 GCA_026776725.1 Gnathonemus echidnorhynchus | reverse complement strand
ACAGTCTTGATAATTGTACAGATGAATTCTGGGTAGAAAAATTTGGGCACGCCTCAGAATCGTAGTGTGAGCGGTATCGGAGCGAAATTGGAGCGAGACAAAGCGACCGCTCCAGCTTTAATTAAGAAACCGCTCCGCGCTCTGACCAAATTCCGCCCGCTCCGCTCCGCTCCGCTCACATGCTCTGCACAGAACAAAACTTTATGAGAACAATCAACAAAAACTTAGCTGGACTTTCATTTTGATATCTGGCTTTCATTTTAAAGGAATCATCGCTTTATGAATTCCCTGACATTTACCGTTAATCTCTGCTTTACCTTGGTCCTCCTTGTGCTTCAGGTCTAGGTCACTCAGCCTGCAAGGCCTTAGAAACATCTTGGTCTTTAGCTATTCCCTACCGCAGCCTGGTTTAGGCCCCCCTGTTCATCCGCTACTTCCCGTCTTCCAGTTTTTAATACTTGTGTATGCAGTAGCCCAGTTGTAAAAAAAAAAAAAAAAAGTTTATAAAAAGTAAATGAATTATATTTTAAATCAGCACGACTTTTCCAGATTCATACTGTGATTTGATATCATCCTCTTGTTAACATGTAAACAAGGCCGATTGCAGAAATGTGTATTTAAGTGTGCATGTCATCGGACTGAATTACCCAGTCAACGGCAGGGGACTGCTACCAGTTTTCCTTAATGGGCTGAAGGAACCGTAGGCATTGTGGACATTACATGTCATTAAATAAGTCGTGAGGCATCAGATTCATGCTTATGGCATGACTTCTTCATGGAACTAGTCCCAAGCGAGAAGAGGTCTCCTCTGAAGAGGTGACGGCTGTCAAGTTGGCAAGCAAAGCAAGAAACATATACATTTGAGGAGTGATTATTAATTTCTAGACATTATTTATAAATACTTCAGAGAATAAACCCAAAGAACACATCAGTGTCCAATTAACACAGAAACACCCAGACTGAAAACAAGCAAAAAACATTAATTTGTCCTTTAAAAAGACATCCTTCTGTTTGCTAGATAGATCAAAAACTTGGACAGCATTTGTAAAATTGCGCTCTGTGTAATTTTCCGGTTTAATTTCTGAGGTTGTCGGTCCTCACCCTGAATTAACAAAAGCCCACACGGCATTGGCTGTAGTTCCCAAAGAAATCAGACAAAAGCATGATTCACCTTGCATCCCACCAAAGACGCGCGGCTTAACTAAACGCGTCTGTTCCATTCTCCTGAAAGTTGGCTACTTTCCTACAGAGAGAAAAATCAAGAAGGCACAGATATAGCGCTGTCACTAAAGGATATCAACAGTCACCGGCGTCTACAGTGACTCCCAAAAGATGCACATCGAAATGCCACAATGCTACAATACTCATCGTGGCGGCAGACAACTGAGTTGGAGAAGAACACCAAGACACCCCACCCTCCTGCTACTGTTTATTTTTTGTCTTGCAATTCCTCGAAAGGAAAAGAAAAAAAAAAAAAAAAAAAAAAAAACTTTGGATCTGCTAGTTTCAGGTTCATTTACATAACAAAGAAAGAAAACCCAGAAGAATGGTGCGTCCCCTTTCTAAAATAGCCACCCTAGCCAAAGCATATCACCACACCTTCATTTTTATCCCTCATTGAAAAAAGTATTTGTCAACCACAACTCAAAGATCTCCGAGCTGAGATCCTCGGTGCTTCAGTCAGCAAAATAAATCGAAAGCATCTGACTCAAAGTGTAAGGTTTAAAAAAAAGAAAAAACACGTCTCCAATCCTTCCCAACACACTTTCCCTAGAAATAAAGAGGGGGAAATGACATTATGCATATGAAAATGTCCAGAAAGATGTTTGATTTATATATGCATTAGATGCAAATTCTATTACAGGACACAAGGCGGTTGTGAGATTCCTCCTGGAACACTTGGCTGCCCTGATCAAACCTGATCTCATTAATTCCGACAAGGGGAGCAAGATTGAGGAAGTGAAAGAGCAAAACTGGGGGAAAATTTACAACCAGGACACCGATTTAACAGAAAGGAAGTAAATTGCATGCCCTACTATATCAGGGGCAAATTGACCCCTCCTAGGCTTAGTGGCTTTTGGTTGGAGATCACCTACAGTGGAGTGAGAAGCTTCAGTGTAGAGACCTTAAGTGTGGAGAAATGCTTCAGCATGGTCATCTGTTTAGGCATGTAGATCAACTTAGGTAGGAAGAAATTATCATCTTTAGCCTGCAGAAATGCTCACAAACCTATTTACCAACAAAACTATGTTTCCGATACCTGACTTAATACACTGTTTCATAAAAAAAGGAGCATACAGTGTTTTGAATACACTGAAAAACATTTAAAATTCATATTACGGAAGTGGCATTAATCATAAGTAAATACCTTTTATAAACTAAGAGAAGACACTTCATGAATACCAATATTCTGCCAAGAAAGTGGCTGTTTTATGAAAAAAGGCTCAATTTTTCCCTCTTGATCAGAGCTATTTGTACTCATTAAATGTGAGACTGCCAGCGTGAAAGCTCACAGTAATTCTTCTCCAGCACAAAGTTAGTGCACTTCGCAATACTGCAGTAATTTCCTCTCTTATGCTCAAATTGTTGGGCTTATTGTCAGACATTTCTGTCCTATGAGAGGCTGCCTCCTATGTTTACCCTCTCTTGATAAAGGTCTCTAGGAGAAGAGAACAATGACAAAATTTAACAAAAGAAACTGCTACGTTTTTTCCTTTTCTTTTCTTTCTTTTTTTTTTTTTTTTAAAAAATCGGGTGAATCTATTCTCAGGGCGCCAACTCGAAGAGCCTGGGACCACATGTTCACGTACTTCGCTCAACCGTGTGTGCGGCTTCAGGTCTGTCTGCATGCACACATGACATTCAGCTCCGGAAGAAACACGACATGTTTCATATTCTCCAGAGTCCTTCGTTTAATTTGCACCTTCCACTGTAGCCTCTGTGATTGAGGTCAGACAGGGAATACCGCACTGCCCTAACTAAAGGATTGCATCAGAGCGGCAGTCTTCAAGTACATCAGCTCTGATCTGCATACTAACTGGTGTGATGTCCTTGACAGTGATGGGAGAGACCCTTAGTCAAGGGAAAGCGGCATCTGCACAGGACCACAAAGCTGCAATATCTAGTTGGGAAAAGGGAAAAATATAGATCACATAAGCAGTTTACGGATTTACTACATTTCCATTGTAGTATGTTGTAATGTGGCAACATTTTTTAGACTGAAACAATCTGCTTTATAGTTAAAAATACATGTAATGAATAATCCATGTATAATTCCATATTTCTACATGTTAAATAATCCACAAGGCATTAAAAACAGGTAGAAACGGTCTTACAACTTCAAAACGAAAGTGGGAATTAAATGTTCCATAAACAGAAAACATCATCCACATATAATCAACCATCCAGTTTCACGCTTACTGCTGCCAATATTTCTAACGTCGTTAATGTGACTGTCAGATGTTCCATGTTAGAGATGGCTTTTAAGTTACCCATTAATGCCTGCCGACTCAAACCACGTTTCATCATTACAAGGGTTCGAGTTCACAGCCCCTAATTTTAGCACTAGTGTATCATAGAAACATTATATTTTCTGTTCACATGACACACACACAAGAGTACTGTCATATGCAATCATGCACCTATATGAAACAAACACACCCCAAATAACTTACCTCCCCCAAACCCTTCCTGTGTAACCCTGGCACTAATTTAATATTAGACAGACCAACACTGGTCAATACACTTTGGCTGTATTATACACACACAGCCACCAATCCGAGTATCCTACCACAAACTAACCTATCCAGGCACTATGAACTCAGTGTTCTACCTGAAACCAGGGTATTTTAAACATCTGCAGCTTTTAGCCCAAGGGAGAGCTATCCATTATGCAGTCATGTTCGCCTTCTCAAAAGACAGGCATTTCCTCTTAATATGTAGCAATTTCCCAGATGTCATTGACAAGGTAAGTGTGGATTTCAGTAGCATAATATGCATAGCAAAGGAGAAATTTCAGAACAATGAAACAGTGCTTGTCTTTGGAGTTTTTTTTTTGTAACTCTGGAAAACAAGAAATGTGTCAAGTTTGTGACAAGTAAGCTTCCCTGTGATGATTTTCTACAAACCACAAGTTTTCTGTGCTTTGTGACTTGCATAGTTTGACCTACTTAGGACTTGAATACAAACTCCAATTCTGCTACTCACACCCAGACGTGCATGTGCACAAACATTACAATTTGTAAAGCATTTTTAAATTTGTAAAATAAATGTTTACAGTACCTAGCAACAATGTAAAACATATTAGGACAATCATATTTACTACAACAGCATAAAAAACACCCTGCAAGTGTTAATCAACATGATATACAAATGGCACATGATTTTTTGCAAATAGTTTATTGTAAATACATATTTTAGCAAGTGCAGTTAAAAGGTGTCTATAGTACCACTGCTTGATTATGGATAAGCTCCCATATGTCATTTGCAGGATTTCATTGGATTATATTCCTTTCCTTGTTAGAACACATTTCACTCAAATACCTAGGTTGAAGCAAAATACTGAAAGTTATAGTTACAGCAGGAACACAAATTAACCTAAAAAAACACGAGTGTCACTTTTGGTCTAAGAGGTGTACTGGAGGAAGCACAGAGGAAAACATTTGAAGAAATGGTGCAAAAGCACCATGTTTTACCCCAGATGTACTGTACAATATAGATGACAGGTTTATTGTGGCGTTGTCTTCCTGACAACATTCTCACAGGTGGCGATGTCAAAGTCACGGAGGGAAATTAAGGATCGACTTAAAGTATCGCATCTCACAGCCTTGGAATATTGCCATCTATAGAAAAAGATCAGCATAACAGCAGCAAGCACTAGAATTTGCAGGGAGACATCTTGGCATGAGAGTTAAGTCAACTATCAGTTTTCTTGTTCCCTCTTTTAAAAGAACACTTCCATAAGTTCGGCAGAAACTGCACAAATTCTGGCCGGCAGGAAAGTCTGCACACGGCGGCTGGAATAGGGTCACAGACGTTAAACAAACTATTCAACTTTGGCAGAACCATAAAGGAAGTGCCTGTAAAGACATGGACTCACGTGAAACATGGGGAAAATACTTTACAGGTTATCACAAACACAAAATTACATTGTACTGTATAAATGGATCAAAATAAAGGGTAAAGTTTATGAGCGAACAGTAATTTGAAAGGAGTATTAATCTAATCTTAGGAAAGTCCACAGCACCCATGATTTGAATTCTAGGATTGTATATGTATTGATGAAAAGAGAAAGCAGAGACAGAATATCAACAGGCCTTCATTCACATGTGGCTAATGTACAAAGGGTAGTATGAAGTAGACACCCACTGCTCGTTGTCCTAAGACAGCCCACTAAAGTTTTCTAATCCAAAAAATAGCACATTTTCAAACATGAGAGGGCGCTTTTCCACTGCACGAAGTACTGTACTTTTTGTATGATACTTTCGTAACTTTCGCTTTTCCATTGACTTCCGGTCGAGTACCAGTACCAAAACTTCCAGTACTGCAAGTGCCAAACCAGCTGGGGTACTTCTTTGGTGCTTGGGTACTTTTGGGTGGGACTTGAAACGCTTCCTTTGTCAGCTGGTTAAGCTGACACACAACACAAACGCCACCTTGTAAACAGTTGCCTAATGGTTCCTGCAATGCATTTAAACACCAATCATGAAGAGGCAGATTTTCATTAGAATCCTTTTTATTTGTGCTCAAAAACATGACTGATGGTTAATTTTAGTTAATCCACCATTAGAACCATCTGTATATTTAGACACTGATCAACAAAGGACCACCACAACTCATTGCCATTATATTACCGAACATCTCGCCCACCTTTGCGAAGCAACACTGCAAACGGGATCGGAGGTGGTTCATATTGCATACTGAGCGACTTGACGCTATCGAGAGGTGGCGGGCTGAACGGCTTCACGCTTGACTATCCTTCACGTGTCGGACAGTAAGCTCCGTCCACGGGTCCGTGGCACTTGGGGCATCCAGTCTACCGGATGCAGGGAGACGTGGAAGCTGCAGCGGAGGGGCAGGCTGCTGGGTTTGTCTGGGAGTCCAGACATTTGGCCATGAGATGCAAAGACTCAAAAGGAGGGTCACGTAGGACGGGCAGGACGTAGCATGCACAGTAAATTCAGTTACAGAATTCTGCTTAAACCTTCAAAGCTTGACTTTACTCAAGCTCTGCTGAACGTCCACCAGGTAGGCCTTTACTGTTCTCTTGGGTGGCCACATGTACCCACAATGCCGCAGTAAAGTTATATGCACATGCACCAAGAGGCGGAAAATTCTGGTTCAGACTGAACAAATCCAGACGAAGATTTTGTTTCAACCAACCAACCGAGGACTATACTCGTTATACTCAACTGGTTGGTTGAAACAAAATCTTGGTCTTGAATGTTTCTGAACCTGAACTTTCCAACAGCCGCGTGTACCATGGTTTTGTAGAAACAGCCAGGGAAAACCTAACGAGCCAATAACCATGAGGAGCCACTGTGAGCCCGTCTCTGGAAATCAGATATCCCTTTGATAGCAGCTCTGGAAGCTCCATCACTGCAGTAGGAGTCGCTGTTCTGTACCACTGAGAGCCCGAGGACTCGGCCAAAAGCCCCAGGCAGCTCCAAATCTACACAACACAAACATAAGGAGTGGATTCTGTGCTTCAAAATAAACAGTGACCCATGTCTACCCAAGACCTATGAGCAGTTATCTACAGTGCAGGGTCCTGCAGAGCATAGCAGGTTGGTGATAACATGTATGGAATGACCCACCTGCAACTAATTGGAGAACCTTATAAAACGGTCACAACCTACATGCTTTGGCAGTATTTTGTTTTGGGGGTTTGGCTTAGACTCTACACTTCATCCAGCAATGCCAGAAAAATAATGGACAATCAATCAAGCTGTGCCAACTACCCTAACTCTCATGAAAGGGCAATTTGAGAAATCAAAAAGGAAAATGAAGGGGAGCGAATGCCAGTTTAGCACGTGGCGTTAGCATGGTCCGAAATGAAAAATAAAACAATATGATAGTATGCAATGTGTGATCGGCCAAATGTCTGAAATGTTCCATTTTCATTTTAACATAAATACCTACGAATGTACAACATACTGTAGCAAGCAGTCACTCTTAATATGGCAAAACACCTTGACTCTTTGATGCGTTACACAAAACAGAAGCACTTTCTAATTAAACAACATGTATTACCACAAATGACACCTCTTCTTATATGACTATCCATCCAAACAACTCATGGAGTCTCAAACATTCTTTTAATACCATGAGTGTATGTCTGGTGTAAATGGGGGGCAGATTACTCTCAGACACCAAGCCCAAGAAACACAGTGAGAACATTTACATGTTAGTCTTGCACTACCTGCAGTCTGGGGGGGTGCCATCTAGCTGGGAGGGACAGAAGCTCCACAACGGCATCACTCACACACTCTGACACAGACGACCAGATAATTCACATCTAAATTGAATTGCCATCTGTTGTTCGAATGAGCCTAATGCTTGAAAATCCATCAATTTCACATGCACCTCACTGACCAGAAATTCATAAGCAGAGGTATTCATAATAATGGGGAAAGACAGAAATCACAGGAGCTAAGTCTGAGTCGCAAGACACGTAAACACGGAGAAGCTGCAGGTGAAGGACATGTACGGTAATACTGTACTGAACATACAATACATAAAAAAAAGCTATGAAGTACGGACAAAGTGGGACTACAGGGCCAAGGGAGTGAGTGCAAGTGTTTGAGGCTAATCAGGATGCTCCTCTGACCAATTAAGCCGTATTATGACCGGTTGTGAAAATGGGAAATTCACTGTCCATGAAGGTTTAGTTCAGAGATGTTGAACTGTCAGCACACACATTAAAGAGAGATCAAAGGATTTCATTGTTTAGTTTGTTCACAGATCAGTCCTTCAGGACTGGAGCGCCTCAGCAAACTCATGCAATGGTATCTGCTCAAATGGACTGCAATTATACCACAACATGAGGGTGTTTCACTGGTACATTCTGGCAAGTGAGAGTCCTAGAAAACATTTCATCCAGCCAACAAACATGGAAAATAAATCATTATGAAATGCTTTCAAAAATAACAGCTGACCACACTACCAAAGGAGTATATAGTACAGCTGACACCAGCCCCTTAATGTCCAAGGGTTCTGCTTCTATCAGATATGAAACACACACACACCTGGCATACATTATTTTTTCTCCATTCTTCACCATAAATTGTGCAATAATTAACCAGAATAAGCTTGTAAATAGGGGAGGTCAGAGTAAGTTCTGGAAATTAATTATTACATTGTTTTTGATATTGCCTCTCTGACACAAATTATTTTTAATTAATTTCCTAAGCTCAGTTTCTATTTAATCTTAATGGACGGAGTTGCAATTATGCAAAAAAACACAATGTCTTGTTCTGAATGTGATGCAGGCCTGGTCTGCCTGACCACGTGCCTCAGCTAAGATTCCACACCACAGGACACAAAGCACAAAATACCAAAGCCAGTAGAGTGGGCAAGGGAGCAGGCCTGTAGGGACGGCAGAGATGCAGTCAGGCTCAGTTACATATATGCCAGCATTGGCTGCATCCTCCAAGGGCATTCTGGGATTGGTGTACGAGGCTGACAATGAAGTCGCGTATAGCAGCTGGTTGATACTGCTTAGGCGTCCTGTCAGTCACATTTCCCCTAATTAACCAACATCTGCTTTCCATACTCACGTACACTGCATCGCCAGCTCATCTCATCTAAGCCCTTGACTCCTGACCCCCCAGAGGAAGTCAGTCACTGTCAACCCCCCACCCCCCCCCCCACATTATACAGACTCATAAAAGAGGGTCGGACCATACAGAAATCATGGAAGTGGTTGCATACAAACACTCAGCAGAAAAAGAAGCTCATTTGCCAAAGGAACCTTTTCTGCAGATAAAAAAAAATTCTTGATGGTGTAGCCAAATTTAGAGACCTACCCGAAAGACCTCCCTGCTATGTACAGTTCAGCAAAACTGTGTATGCATTCCTGCTAGATATGTGCACACACACTCACATGTAAGAGCTAGTGTCTTCCTGAATACGCAGAATGACAAACTTTCAAAGTATAATATACAGGAAAAAATCCCCACATTGCCTCTGAATTCATGAATTTTATAAATATTTCTTTTATTATGCACACCTGAGATTCAGCAATTCCACATAAATAAGGAGGCGAGATTAACAAAACTGACACTGGGAAATATTACGTCACACAGACACATCTTCATTTATGCATGCACTGTGCAATTTGCAGTTCATGCTTGACAGAACAGTATACAGCTTAGCTTTTTATTTCATCCGCTGGTTGAGTGCTATGCTCAGCTCCACAAAACTGCACGGAATCTCCCTCCTCTGCGGCTACGCTGTAACCAGTCGACTGGGACCTCTGCATGGATTCCACAAGATGGCCTCCAGACCGCAGACTTACCATTTGCCAACCCCTGTTGTCTCTACAACAATGTCACCACTCCTCAATGGAGCTCTGCTTCTAGACTGTACAGGTTCTATAATATTTACCCTTGAATCCCATACCTCATAATTTGATTAAAAAGTGAATGAATCTCCTAGGTTTTGAAAACAAAGGGTAAATGATTACATTTAGAAAATAATTAACAGATGGGCCTGCATTTAAAAAAATACGATTTTCTACAAATGATTGCTTTCACTCCCCTTTGGTGTGAAAAGTAGATTCAAGAACACTTTTAAATAATTTGTTCAATTTGTTCCACAGCCAAAGAAAAGCGGCTTGGTGGAAATTCAGATTCATTAAAACTTAATTAATATGCATCATTATGTAAATGAGGTTGCAGTTAATGAGTTCTTAAAAGAAGCCTTCCTTAATTAGTTCACTTTTAATGGCATCATCATTTATCTTTTTTCTTTGAAGCAGAATGACGTGCAGAACTAGCCGTTCCCGCAAGTGCTAAAATTTCCCATTTTTTAAATTATTCTTATTTCCTTAATTTTTATATGATTAAGAATGCATTTAGAGCACTAAATAAATGAGAAAAACTTACTTTTTAAGTCACTAATTTCAATTAAAACTGGAGTTTTGTAAGAGGTAGGGGCGTGAAGTTAGAGACGGCAATCGGAGAATTAACGTTACTCTTAACATTCACCTGTAACAGTGCCGTGTCGATTCACCTCAGCCCTCCACCCACACAGCATGACCTCCATTAATGAAAAAAGCTTTTCTTCAGATTTCACGTGTAAACAGACCCCGCCACCCAACAAAAACCAAACCCACCTTTAGTCTCCAGCAATCTGTGTTTTTAAACCTTGTTTCTATACTCACCTGTCTTACAGATAAACATGCTCAGTACTATGGGTAGGAAAACATCACCTAAGAAAGCTGTTATTCGGTCAGAGACATCTCCAAAACAGCCCCCGGATACTCAGGGCTTGTCACATCTTGACATGTTAAACCTTACTTTACTGTGGTAATGAGGACTGAGACAAGGCTTGTCACATTCATGATGTGGGCTTGGTTCAGCCTGAGAGAGACCGTTTCATTTATTACCCCTGCTAAACTGTAAGGAATTCAAAGTCAACCAATTAGTGAAGTCAGAGGCAGATTGCAGGTTTATTGTAAACACTGAACTGTGACATTTGTAATGTGTTCCTGGAGAAACACATCAGTGAGTGTTTTTTACACGCTAATTCCAGAATGAGACCATTGGTTTACACAAGACACCACAACACTCAAGTAAAATACCATAATGGATTTTCTCGCTGTACACCTTTACAGTGTGTATTTACCAAAACACTTCAGGCAAGACTGGATGATTCACCCTAAAATGCTTTACGTGCGTGCAATAAAAGATACATAATTACTGCTTAATTCTAGGAGGGGAATAAAGCTTAAATAAACAAGTCTGTTTCTAGTTTGGTGACAAAAATAAACGTGAGGAGCAGCAACCCAGTGTGTATCCGACTTAACATTTGCAACATTTGCACTGCTATCTTTCTCTTTTGCGAGCCTTCCGCACTGAGCATTCCACCTGAGTGCAGATATTCAAGGGGAGATGCGCTCTTCTTGGAAATATCATCGGAATCTTTTGCCTACTATTTGGAGTAAAATCCAAAACAAAAAGGCTGCTGTTGGCAGGAGGCCGCTGCGGCGAGCGTGCACATGGACGGTCTGCAGAGAAGCTTCCTCATTACCGTGGACAAGGCAAGCCGCTTCAGCCGAACCGCGGCGCCCAGTCGCAGCGCTTCCCCCCGTTTCATGTGGCTTGTGCCTTACCTACACGCTAATTGATAACCACTGGCATTTGATCAGAAGACTTTCAAACAGAAAACATCTTTGTGCTGTCTGTAAGAAGCCCATCTGTTCTGCCTTTGCCAGCTATTCATTATGTATAAATTAGCTCGTCCGCAGTACGATTTTAATTGTATACTTTAAGCTGCGTTTCTGAAAACATAAGTTGATGTTTTTCTGTTTTTTTCTAGATTTTTTAAATGACCCATTTGCTCACAGAGGCCATTTAATCAGCCAAATATATATAGTCCCTTAAAACACTACTTTCATAGTTCAATTATTAATAAATTATTAAAAGTAATAAATGATCCCTAAATGTCTTAGTCCAAATAGAGTTATCTTAGACCTTGCAGTGTTTGTGCACTAGGGGAGGAAGAAAATATGGACAGTAAAGTTTAAAACAAAATGTACAGGTGACTTTTTGATCCACCTCTTTTCATACAGTGCAAGAATAACTGCTTCATGCTGTTGTGCTGATGGTCAGACAGTTACTACGGCTACAGTTGGCTGAAGCCAGCAAATGCCGCTCTCTCACTCTCCGCTTTTCTGACAGCGAGCAAATACCCTTCACTACCAGTCTAATTAGTAGCCAGAGACCAGGGACAATGTGCTGCTCAACACCACACTTACTGTAAGTCCATGGCACACAGCCGGGCAGCACTCAGCGTTTCGCTGAACTGAAGCGGCACACTTAAGAGTTAAAGGCTGTTAAAGAAGACAGATGGCAAACAAGCCCAACTGTGCAACTCGAACAGGACTATAATGTGCGCTGGCGTGAGAGTCCTCCAGTGAGCGAATCCCTAGCTGGACAGGCATCCCGGTTCAAGGTGTTCCCCTGTTTTATTCCCTGCAACCTTGTGCTGGATAAGCAGAGGAAGGATAGATGGATGGACAGACAGACATGTATTATTTAAATAAATATACATACATACATACATACATTCCAAAAATGCAAAACTACAGTAATTTAAATTTCCAAAATATCTGAACATGCAAAGAATGAAATCTATATCTTGTACCCATTCCTGCTAGAATAGCATTTATATAAAATAGGTATCCAAATCAATTTTTTTTTTACAGTTTCAGGAAAAACAGCGTTGTTCAAACAACAAGGTTACATTTGAGAATTCTGTCACCTATTATGATGTCCAGATAACTTATATAATAATTCTTATATCACTATGTAATAATTCCTCATTTGCAGATGTTTGCAAACTGCTGGGCCTAAGACATGAGATTGAATGAGCCCTTTGTAAGACACAGTGGATGCACTGCATTACACTGCATTACACTGCATTTGAGGCCCACAAGATGCATCAGCAGCAGCCTGATGGCCACCATACGCCCGAGTATCGCAAAGTGTCGCAGGTAAACAGGACAAGCAAAAAACCTGAAAGCGACACACTGGCAAGGCTGTTTGCCAGCTGTACAAGGACACGCAGTTTTCCAGGTTAAGGACAGCAAGCCCATTAAACCATGCATCATTCCTGGAAACTCAATACAACAACAGACACCGCTGGCCTTTGTTCAAATTATCTTAACACAAAAGAAAATGCCACATGGATTGATCATTAGTACTCTCTAAAAATATATCCCAGATAACTAAAGTATGATAAACTATTAAGTGGTCATGACATTGACAGCAGGCCAAGATATTGATGCTAAAACGGCATTATTATAACAAAAATTAAATATTGTTAAAAGTATGAAAAATTCGTAAATGTAATTAATAGTCTTTTGTAAAACTAAATATTCACTGAATAAATGTTTGAAACTGATTTTATAAAGAACTGACTAAACAATGGCATGTCGCCACAAAAAGCAACTGCTTTTAGACAAATGGACACTAATTCATTTCAGCATTCAGTTTCACCCACGGAGCACTTTTAGATTTTCTTTTTTCGTAATCTACTGAAAGACAGTGGGTAAGTGCTATTGACACCAACGACATTCCCTGCGTAATTCAACCACCCACAACATTTTTCAATCTGTCATCTGCTTGAACAAGCTCCAGTTCTGTTATAAATATCTACACTTTTCCTTCTTGTTGCAGAAGCCAGCTTGAGCAGTGTTGATGTACACAACTTGTAACATGTTCCAAGTTAGTAGCTTGCTAATAGCTCGTTACGATGGCATCCTTCAACTTACATATGATACATGTCTTAGAAAGCAAAGGGGTAGAAAACAAACATCTTATGTGGATCCTGAGTTGAAGGTCCACAGCTACACTATATTCCAAATTTCGATCACTAGCATAGACAGGCTTTCTTTGTTCTGATCCAGGATGGCTCTGGGCTCCATTCAATTGGTGACCCATATTGGAGCTGATGCTATGAGCAACGATGTCCTTAAGGCACGATCGCAGGAATTCACAGTCCCAGTCCCCCAGTCACCCTTAAGGGAGTCGAGTTTAGTTTTTTTTTTTTAAACCATTCCTTCCTCATCAGGGGATCTTCCTCGCTTACTGCATGGTACAAACACAGTGGCAAGAGGGCATATGCATCAACTGCCCAATATACAGTTTCATTAAGTGCACCAAAAAAAAAAAAAGAAAGAAAAAAACTGCTGAAAAATCATAGAAACGTTTAGCTCACAGGAGAATGTTGGAGATTTACAGTGCTGATTTACAGTGCTGTTTGTCTCCTATTTAGCAAAACTGCCAAACGTTTGCTAACCCCCAGCTTCCCGTTACCTTTCATCATTGCTACTTGTGCATCTTTCCAGGTGTCAAAGTTACTGACAAATGTACAAGAGGCACATAGGTCCAAAGCTGATGTTCCAAAAGACACTATCACGTTGATTACACATCGGAGCCCTATCACAGAATAAGACATGGCCCTGATATTCAGCGAAGTACATTGAAATGTTGGTCATCAGCGGCCCTAGCCTGCAGACTGATTACAAGGCAAAAAAAGTCAAAAAGGATAAAAAACATTAAAAAAAAGTCACCATATCAAAGCTGCATATGACAACCATCTTATCAAGATAGTGTTAGTGTGGTTAATATTAACTGTAGAGATTAGTGAGAACTTCACTAAAGAACAGCAGCAAGCAGTCCATTTAACTACTGTACGTCCGTGGAGAAACTTGTTAGACTCTTGCGGTTTAGATAAGATCGTATGCCGTCAAGGACAGGTAATGGATGACCATTCCGCACCTTCGGTGACATCACTGACAAACGATCTACAGATGACCTGTTGGCAGCGAATCACTGCCAACGGGAAATATTCACTAACCAAAGTCACATTTGCAGCACTCCCTAAATGGTGGTAAATGGTGCAAAATCAATACTGTAAAATAAATATGATAATATGAAGCCTTTTAGGAGTTTGTATATGGTTTTAAAACAAGAGCAATTTGCAAGAGAAAGAGCAAGCTGCACACTCAACACATGCATTCTGAATTGTATCCAATTCAATACACTACACCGCGAAAGTCACATTGTCTTTTTCAGTTTCACACAACAGTTGAAAAGTCAACTGCCTCAGTCTCCCCTGAATGCAATTCCATAAGATTAAACAGATTTAATTATTGACACTTGGACATCATTTTTCCTAGCTTCCAGATTCTGACTGCATTCCTTGAATTTGTATATCATATTTACAGCCTGCAAAATGATTTTGATATTCTGTCAGATGGAACAGGGGTGTAAACCTCAGTTTTGCATTCACGGATTGGTACAGCAGGGAAAGCTGAATCTGGTTTGAAATAATTAATAAAACTGCAAAAACAATGGAAAAAATCTGGTTTGTGAAAATGGTTGTGAAACAGTTACAATACGTGCCTTGCATTTATAGTGCTAAGCCCCTAATTACGAACAACTGTAAATCAAAGATGTGTATCTGAAATCGATGAGAATGAATAACAAAATCTAAGGGACACTTATTTGCGCAGTGTAAAAATAAATCTGCAAAATAAATAAAAATAAGACTGCATAACAACAATTATAATGATCTAACTCCTATGTTCTCTACTACTGAGTATGGTCGCACATCTGTAGCCATAAACACCCCTATAATCTAAATTTGGTCTAAATTTTCTTACAAAAGCCACTCCACCATCTTGCCTTCTTCCCATAATGCATTTGGGTCCCATCTCTTCCCCAGGTAAACAATGCACATGTACCCGGCCATCCACATGATGTAATGGAAAATGTGACTCATCAGACCAGGCCACCTTCTTCTATTGCTCGGTGGTCCAGTTGTGACATCACATGCCTATTGTAGGTGCTTTGGACAATTTTCTGTCAGAGCCAGGATTGGCTTTTTCAGCAATTTGTACTACAGTAGCTCTCCTGTGCGAATGGACCTGATGGACCCGCCTACGCTCCCCATGCGCATTGGGACACATTTGACCCTGTCGTCAGTTCACCGTTTGGCCTTACTTGGACTGACCACTGCATATCAGGAACACCCCACAAGATCTGCCGTTCTGGAGATGCTCTGAGCCAGTCGTCTAGCCATCACAGTTTGGCCCTTGCCATAGTGGTTCAGATCCTTACACTTGCCCATTTTTCCTGCTTCCAACACATCAGCTTCAAGAACTGACTGTTCACTTGCCTAATATATAATGGGGCCCTTGACTGGTGCCATTGTAACAAGATAATCAATCTTATTCACTTCACCTCCCAGTAGTATTATGGCTAATAGATGCAAGACACCAATTATGATTTATATAAATATATATTTATGTATATATGGTAACTATTTTCCACTTTGAGACATTAGTAATTTTGATAAAGTATATGCACCTAACCCCCACAGATAATGAAATCTTTTGTACTGCATTCTAGATTTTAAAAAGTGCTATAAATTTTAATGACAGGCCAAATCCTGGTCGCAGCACAGAGTCTGAGACCTACACATCCTTCAAAAGTCAAAAACGTATTTACCGAGTGAATTCCTGCTTATGGTGTACCAACAGTACCCCGAATCTGTCTACCGCTTTCAAAATATGCCAGTTCCAAAAAGGCACAGCAAGCTTATTTTAATCCTGTGATATTAGAGACAGATGGCCCAGTAAATATGATTTATTTTTATTCTCGGAATGACATTGCTGTTTGATGTCTATCACGCACATTTAAAGCACCAAACATTATATTGTCACTTTCCCCGAACAATGAATTAATACAGACCATAGACTGTTTGAAAATATAATATTACATATAACTTTATACATAATTATAATACCTAAAAATGGTTAACATGCTAGCATAACAACCGCCTACTTAGTTGTGTAACAAATAATTGGAGTGATGGACAACAGCTCCGGGACATATTCAAAAAAAGGTTAAAAATCTGAATAAATGATAATATTAAGTTGTCCAACAGCCCATACATTACACACATACATTACCATGTGGTACTTAACCCTTCTCTTAAGGCCATGTTTTTAGTAATTAATAAACACATTCATAATAAACAATAATGCATTCATAAAGAATTATAAACGACTATAAATATTTATCAAAACAAAATATAGCCAAGTATAGTATGCATTATGAATGCTTTATGAAGCTCTCCTCTATAATGCACTACAGATATCTTTATAATGCATTATAACGGTCAGTATAAGCAATAAGGATGCTTTGTACTGCATCATGAAGGCATCTATAGTGTATTATAGATGAACACTTCATAGGACAGTCAAAATGCATAATAAACATGGCTATAATGTGGTATGCCTTTCTATAAATATTTATCATTTATAATACTTTATGAAAAAAGCTGGTTAAAGCAGTGGTTCACGAACTTACGATAAGGCCTATAGCCATATACCACCACTATACCTGATGTTTACATGCACTGATATCTATAAATACAACACGCTTTACTAGTCACAGCGTCATGTCGCCCAGCCCTAGCAGACAAGCCCTGAAATTAATTTGCTGTTTCAGCCGCTTGAATGTCTCGTTTACACTTTAAACTCTGCATTTCTATTCTAATTAACAGCAATTAGGTCTGTATCAGGGGTTCTCAAAGTGCGGCCCACAGAAGCGTGTTGCGTGGCCTATGAGATGTCAACGTGAAGTGAAAGGCGTACATTATATTTAGAAACATTCATGGTCCATTTCAATATGGGAAACTAGAGCTGGATGGTGTAACAACTTAACACGGTATATCGATATATTTTCATACGAGATATAAGATGAGATAATACCATTTATATTTATATGCTTTTATTTTGCTTTAAAATGAATCTTATCAAAGTTAATATGTTAGTGTTAATTTTAAAGTGTTAATGTTAACATGGTACTTTGATGCCCAAATGGGCAAATAGTTTGAGGAAAGATTTTTTAGTGAGACTTATATTATTTCTATTTTTAACAGTGCGAGAGGATCAGTCATTACGTTGTTGTGCATTTCCCAGAATTCACTATTAAAATGAAAACTGAGGGGAAAGGCAAAGAAACACTGCACCTTGAAATCGTTCATTGCAAAAAAAAAAATGCCAGGCAGCTTGGAATAGAGGTTCCTGGCCTTTTGATGTCCACAGATCAGTAAAATGATGAAAAGATTAAATTTGGGCAAATATAGGACAAATTACATTTTTTCATGGATTATTTGTTTTTGTCTTTGATAGATTGCTTGTTTTAATTTAGTGGATAAATTTAGTTTATTTAATTCATGCAAGCAGTAACATCTGAATGTTAAAGTAAATAAATGGGTAGTTTTGATTTTCTTATTTCACATGTGCATTTTTTTTCTTGTGCAGCTCTCCAGCCACTGAAGGCTCTGGTCCACCCAAAACTGTCTGTCTGTTTTGTCCTACAGATGGTAATGCAAGTTATTAAAGGGTTTCTTTTGAACCTCGATGTCCAATTTGATGGTTGCAGTGCCAGTATATTGTGAATTTGTTTCATGTTTACAGATACAACATTTGATTGTAATTTGTTCCATAAGTGGACTCAAAGCACATATCTGCTTAACAATATTCATATTGTGAAAACACAATGGGAGAAGCACCGTGTTCACATGGGCAGTTTTAGCAACAGTTCAGCGACCCAGTTGTACAGTACCACGTTTTACTAAGGAAGTGTAAAGCAGTTAAAAAGTTTCTGCTGTAGTAACTTTGTTGTTGTCAGTTCAAGTCCCAAGTGAACACCTACTATTGTGAGCAGACGTGTTTTCCAATTGTGTGGATCAAAGACATTTAATACCGTGCTGTAGATTAACTCTCACAAATTCATCTCAGTTAATCAATGCTTAAAGAAACTACACCTATACTATAATAATGTAAATATATATCAGCGAGATCTTTTACTTAGTTTACATTTATGCCAGAAAGATGCTTCATGCATTCATTCAGAACTGAAGAAGCAGCAAGGTTAAGTTTAATCATTTTAATCATATCTGTACTTCACTATGAAGAGATTTTGCCAGTGCCAACATTTGAGTTTATTCACTAGTTGGGTTTTATATATATATAGACATATTTTGAATTTATGAGCTCGACATATTAAAAGCAGTATTTCATATCTTTCAATGGCTCCTTAAAGAGCAGAGACTGAACCCTCAAAAATAAAGTGAACAGAAACATTCACCAATGAATAACCCCCTTGAGACCACCACGATAAATAAATAGATGTTTCCTGACGTTTATACTCCGAAACCACAAAAAAGTTGACCACTTGACAATATTAAGTTTCCTTTTGTTTTGGGTGGTGAAATTGTATTTGTTGTGAACGACCAGAACAGCTGAGAGTACAGAATGATGCACTCCAGACCTGGAGAGGAGTGAGTGCACTCTGCTGGAGAAAGGATGCTAAATAAAGCACTGGGCACTGCAAGGGAAATGATTCTAAATAAAGCACAGTGCTCTAATAGGAAAATTATGCTAAATAAAGCACTGTGCACTGCTAGGGAAATGATGCAAAATAAGGCACTGCATACTTCTAGAAAAATGATCCTAAAGGCTAAATAAAGCACTGTGCACTGCTGAGGAAATGTTGCTAAATAAAATACTGCATACTACCAGGAAACGATGCTCCTGCATTGCATTGGGTTAATTATATTAAATAAATCACTTAGCATTTCTATAGCAATGATGCTAAATGAAGCACTGCATTCTTATAGAAAAGGGATGCAAAATAAAGCACTGCACGCTGATAGTGAAGGGATGTTAAATAAGGCACTGTGAACTGCTAGGGAATGGTTTCTAAATAAAGCACTGCACACTGAAAGGGAAGAGATGCTAAATAAAGCACTAGGCACTGATAGAGAAATGTATGCAGTGCTATTTTGCATTTTCCAAAAAAAAGCACTGTGCTCTGCCAGGGAAAGGTTGCTATATTAAACCACTGCATATTGTTGAGAAAAGATTCTAAATACAGCACTGCACACTGCAAGATAAATGATTCTAAATAATTTTCTGTGCACTGTAAGGGAAATGATGCAAAATAAAATACTATGTACTTCTAGAAAAGGGATGGCACAGAATAAAGTACTTTCACTGCTGGGGAATGATATCTAAAATGAGAAAAAGAAGTGCTGCACACTGCATGAGAAAGGATACCAAATAAAGCATTATGCACTGCTGGAGAAAGAATGCTAATTAGCAGACTGTGCACTGCCAGGGAAAGGATAGGAAATAAAGCACTGTGCACTGCTGGAGAACTGATGGTAAATAACCCCTTTCATGAACGTTGTTCATTTCCACTGGCTTCTGTCCATGTCAAGAATCAAGTCCACAACCCTGGTGCTGGCTAATCACAGACTCACTTTATCAGCCCATTCATACAGCAGTGACAGGATGTTGTAATGCCTGTATTCCTGAACTCGCCCCCTACTGGTGGAATGAGCTTCCAACATCTACCAGATCTAATTTAACTCCCCATTCCCAACCACAGATTCTCTTTTTTAGACAATTTCATCAATTACTTCATCACAACTAATAAGTTCCATTAAATAATGCAAATGCATAATGTAAGGATTGTTTAACCACACAATTTATCGCAGATCACCAGTGCCATTTACATCTATAACAAATGCTTGACAATATAAGTGACTATATATGTTTTACAGTTATGTATATCTATGCAACAAAAAATTTAAAGTCAGTATTCCATAGAGTTGTAGATGTCATATTTTTGTCTGATTGATCAATGAGAATAAAATTTCACATTCTGTCAATGTCCTAACTTGATAGATGTGCACCAGTTCTTTTACTGACAGAGATCAAGTCCCTCCAATAATTGCACCAGACAATAATTCAGAATCTGTCTCAAATAGTTGCTCAAACATTAAAGTCTTCACCTTTAAAACTAGAAAAAGTAGAACCATTATATACATACTGCAAAGCACATGGTTCTATAGCAGATTCAGTGCAATGCTTTTAAACAGAATCAAAATAAACATTCCTTCACCCTCATTTAGAAAGCATTCCAGCTAGTCAAACATCTGAATAAGGACGAATTTGACCAGGGTGCGCCGCTGCCTTGCCGCTGAAGGACATCAGCGTTTTAGAGCATATCTGCCTTCAGCACATGACACAGATAAATTAGTAAACAGAGCTTAGCTGTCATTCTGAAGAAGTGTTTGTCCACTTCCCATTAAAATGTCCGATTCATGCCTGCCCATATACTGCCTGACCTCCTCCATCTAAGTTCTGAATTCATGTATTGTTTTAATTTTTCTTGTTTCCAGGTGTTTTTCTAAGGCAGTGTCAACAGTACCGACCCCTCCCGTCATACGAACTGGAGGCGTACTGCATGCTAAACACATTTACAATGAGCTACCTCCGTTTAACTCAACATATGGCAGATTAGTCATTGTATAACCGCAAGGACCATCACATTTTAAGAAGAAAATCATGCATCATCTTAGACAAAGCGCCCACCTCTCCCAACGTCTCAGTGCAGTAGGATTCACAAAGACAGATTAACATAGTTTTGCTGATGTCATAAAATTCCAGCTGTGGTTTGCATATCCAGGAAAAAAAGATTAATGATGAAAAGAAAACACAGAACGCCATAAAATTGCACCAACAAGAGGTTATAAGTAATGAACAAGTATTTACAGTGCCAACTGGTTTGGGCCTCCTTACCAAACAGGTTATAGAAAGCTGTAATAATTGCTATGTTGATTCTAATCGAAGCCTGCCCTCATCAGTCAAATTTATAAGGTCTTTTTAGAAGCTACAACCCTGATTTCCTCTTCATGTTTATAGCAATAATTTGATGTTGCAAAGAGACACAGGCAATGAGGGCAGCATTTAAGCCTCAGTAGATAAGCACACTGGATTTCTCCAGCTCCAAAACTGACAGCAGACTGCTTGCATATAAACTCGAAAATAAAGCTAAATATAGAATCCTATAGAGAGAGACCTGCTCATATGCAAAGAAGAAATTCCATTTTTTACAGGTGTGATTATCTACACCTCTGCAAGTGAAAAGAGAGGAACATATAAAGGAACTTAAATCCAGCCATAAAACTCATGTACAGTAAGGCCACACTCAGGACCATACATAGGGACTTTTTTTGTACTATGTATAAAGACGCCATATAGGTGGTCCACAAAGTGCTGGCATTTCGGTCTGCCATTTCACCGCAGTTACAACCTGTGCAGGCCAGGGACTGGCAACTGGAGCATGTTGTTATATTATGACCTTTCATACTTGTTCTTACTGAGAGATTTATTCAGGAAGAAGTTGGAAGACACTCCTTCCAGTTATTTTCACCACAATTTTAAACCCTTTGTCAAGCATAATGGCCAACCCAGGATGGCTCACACTGGTCGTACCATGTGCAAATTCCAGATATTGTAAACAAATGAGACCAGTGACCTATAAAATGAGTTTCATATATCTCCAAATTTCACCCAAGTATTTCAGTCCTTAAAAATGTCCAAACTGTCGGAACATTCTTAATTTGATTGGCATATTCTATTTGTTATCATGCAAAACGATCTTCACAGTTATTTGTTTTCAGACTATCTGGAAAAGGGAGGACATGGCATTGCCTTACAGTGACGTCATTGACCAAAGCCAACAAACCAAATGTCTCCATGGTGAGTAGAAAGAAAATTGCACTGAGAATTTCAATTTTAACCTTACCTCTCCCTGTCAGCATATTTGTCTGATCTAAGAGGTCCGTTTTTGGCCGTTTAATGTCGGCCCATGAGATACAACTGACCTCAACACTATATACCTTTCCAGCTGCAAACAGCTGTGAAAAAAAGGAACATCCTCGTCTCACGTGTAAAAAGCAAGAAATATTCAGGATATAACGATCATCGGAAATGACCTCGAAGTGTAATTGACGGGCTTTTCTGTTATCTGTGAAATACTACTTTTGGGAAGGGAAATAAACATTTAAAAACAAGATTGTGGTACTAACAGCACGCCTGCTGCTGCATCCGAGCCTGCAGCTTGAAAGGTGCTCCTGCCCTCCACTGGCGTACGGAGATGAGAGCAGAAACGACGGCGTGTGACGGATGAGGAATCACCCAGCACAGCTATGGGAAGCCAGCCTCCTTTGTCCAGGGTGTGGCTAGGCTGTTCTGACAATTCCAACATTTGTCTAGCAAGGACATGCTTGATATGTTTTTGAGTTTATTTATGGCAAAAAAAGCACCCAGGTTTTCTGTAAAACGAACATGATTTTATTTTTTAAAAAACAAGTTTAAAGGATTAAGTCTGACCACTCGCCCCAGTTTCTTGTCCAGTAGTGTCACTACTAGGCTCACCCAGTACTGGATACTGGATCATATCCCAGTAAGAACAGGAAAAACAGTAGGGGACACCCTGGACGTCCAGTCTATTACAGGTACACAGTCAAGGGAAATGGTGGCAGGAAGCCTTGTACAAATACAAGGAAGCAACCCATCGTGCCACCACACATCCTTAAAAGTGCAAGAGAAATAGCTACAAATTACTCCTTCAATAACATAAACCTACATCAGAATGATTTTACTCATCATATAGGAGAAGGACTATCAGGCTTAATAGCAGTACAACAACAGCAAGCTAAAGAACCTGAGCTTCCCACTTCAGCACGACTCAAACATTCATGCTCAGGTTTCAATGACATCATTGCAGTCCCAGGAGCCAACCCTTCCACTGTCACCCCCCGGGGTTGCCACGAGCGACAGAGCCTCGCCCCCATAGGCTCAGGAGTTTGAGGACAGACATTCGCTGACTGCCATCAAACAAGCAGATCTCCTTTAAACTCCCAGATTTCACTGAACGCAACTCCCTCGGGACTGAAGGCCCACACTCTGCCCCCTGAGGGCTTGAATAAGGGGGCTGCTTAGCGCCAGGTTCCCCCGTCTGATGGGAGGAAAGCAGTGATCTCCACTCTTGGGGAAGACCAATCAGCGAGACGGTACATACCCTACGGACATGTCCAAAAGCATCCAAGTCAGTGGACTGCATGTGTAATTTGGTGGATCTGACAGTACTACCTGGAGTATCAGCTGTTGGGGTCTCCTGCAGAAAACTCATTTCACACAAGTGCCGAAAGCTGTGGGTAATTATTACATTCGAGAAGTACTCTGTTTGACTCATGTGCTTCTTAATGTAGAAACCAGTGTCTGCAACAGCAACAGCAGCAGCTGAAGCACTGTCTGCAGTGGAGGTCCTGTCCTTTCCCCAAAAAGGCCTTAGTTAGTTTGTGGAACATACATCGTTTTTAGTAACAAGGCAGCACTTTGGAGATCCTCCCCTTTCCCAGTTACGTGGAGGTCTTTAGGGGAACCGTGCCACATCTGTACCCAGCACTGGTGCTACTGGTGTGCTGGGGAGGTGTGCGCCAAGGAAAGTGACAGAGGTGTGACAGAAGACAGCAGGGGGGGGTCCTCAAGACATTTTGTTTCACTGGAACTGCACAACGAATACAATGTTTGTTCCAGTTTAATTACTGTTCAGGCAGCATAGAAGACGTTTGTGCAATTTTTTATTTATTTTTTTTTTATTTGTTTATAAAAAGTACGGAAAACTTTTTTTGCAAGTAGGTTATAAACAGAACATCGCGGGGATGCAATTATTGAACTAATGGGAATTAATCGTTGAATTTCTCTCTTATGTGGGGGGGGGGGAACCCATTGTCCTTAAAAACATCATTTTAGGTGTATGCATGTGTATTTTGGGTGACGGCGACATGAAGAGATAAGCATCTGCTACGAAAGCAGAAATATGAAATGAGCGCGTGGCAAATCCGCGGCAGCGTCCCTGCAGCCGCGGAGCCGCTCGTCTGTGGTTGGCTGTGAAGTTACAGAGGCAGCGCTACCATGGGAGGCTAAACGCAAACAGAAAAAAAACTACAGGCGTTCAAAGCCATCGCTGAAACAATCCAATTACAATGCCTATCAAACTTAACTTCACAGGTTATAGCTTCTAATTGCCTGACAAAAATTGACACTTGAGTCGCAACAGTGTAATATAATAGGAGGCCAAATTAAATCTGATGGAAGGGCAGCAAGAGACAGTATCAGTCAGCCATGCAGAAAGAGGAGATCAGCTAGCATGTTATAATGGATCAGGAAGGAAAATGATTCATTAATCGCGTTGGTTTTCTAATAATGGAAATGACACAGTTCAGACGTCTTCGTAAAAACACTATTAATTAAAGGAGAGACGGATTTAACAAGGCATAGAAAGGAGCAACTTCTCTCCTTCACTCTTCAGGCATCACCGGCCTTGCACACACTCCGCAGGTCGCTCAGATGAGCCCCAGCCCTAAAATGGTAGACCTGGGGGGGGGGGGGGTGTTGTCCAAGCTGTGTTTAATCTGAATGAAGCAAACACACACTGTTGCGGTGTGACCAACAGAACAGCTGTAGGATCCTGGTGCCTCTTTACACCATACATTTAATGCTATTTTAACCGGAACACATTTACGTTTACATTTAGATGTGAATGTAGATGCACGCTGCAGCGCATATGATCCATACGTACTTAAAACATATATAAGAATGTCTAAATGTCTAAACTAGGAGCAAAAAACAGAAAGCTGACAGAACTTCCCCCTCAGAGTTGGTCAGTGGTTTTCCCTTAAGTAAATTCAAATCTGCACATTGATTTTTACACGAGCGACCATTCGCACACACATCCAGGGACTGCGGTGAACTCGGAACTGAGATGTCAGACCAGACTGCTACAATCCCTCAGAGCTGTAATACGGGGAGAGAGAATGAATGATGAGCAAATTAATTGGATTTGACCAAAAACAAATGTGCCAAAAAAGCACATCTGGACCCAGCACTGGTGTCACTGACGTGCGCCAAGGAAAGTGGCAGGAGCCAGAGGAAGACAGTCCCCAAGTCAGTCATGATGACCGTTTAATAATAACACCTCCAACTGCACCTTTCCTCATAAGTTGCTGAAAGCTAAACTGAGCCTGTACTAGGTTAGTCACAGATATTAAAATATTTAATATCTGTCACAGCTTAAGATCAGTTACTCTACTTAAACAAGATGTTAAATTTCTAATGTGTACCTCCAGTGACGTATGGCTGTTATACCACTATCGTCCTAAATTCCAGCAGCTTTTTCTAAGTCAAACATCCCCAGGTCAAGCCGTACCCCCCGCTCAAACGAACACAGGAGCTGAAACAAACTCCAGATCAATTTACATGCCTAGACAAACATGCACAACATCCAATCACGCTGATGTGAGTTACACCAACCATCCCGTTTCCTTGGGTTACATTCTGATGGCAGATGAACAAATGCCCAAGGCTTTTACATGCATGTATATGCAGTTACTCAGACACTCAGAGAGAGTAATGCTACATTTACTGATATTTTCCCAACGCTTCATACTTGAGACCTTGTTACCCCCTTTCCTTGTCTTTGGCAAGCAGCAACTGGCATCTTCCAGCTGCTCAGACATGCAGTGTTTGTGGATTCAACAAGGGAATAGTGAAATGGGCTCAGTTCTAAAGAACAAAGCATGCTTCATTCATTTATGAACAAATTTAGCGAAAAAAAATAACATGTTTTCCTGAGAGAAAAATCATAGTACACATTTAAATGGCCCTAAAGACACACAAGAGAAACGAAAGATCCAATTAAATGTTCTGGATGCTAATTAGAACATTCTGATCTGGGTGCCAGTGCTCTTACAGATTAACCAAATTGACAACGTCCTCCAGCATCCATAGACAGGCGACTGTTCAAAGACCAAGTTTTGACTCGTGCCTTTCCAGCCAGGTGAGCCACACACGAGTTAAACTGTGCCTGATGTACGATGCACAAACAGCAGATGAACCGGTCGGGTATTTGCTTCCTTTTTGCTCATTGTAGCATTAGTTAGCATGGATCGCGCAACCATCTAACGGACCTTCGATCTCTACATCCATGCCCACCAACATGCTCAACTTAACCCACAGAGAACAAAGGGGGCAAAATGGCAGGGAAGCTTGCCTGTAAAACAGTTTTCACATAAAAATTAACTAACCGACTGGACATGACCGAAGTCTGTGAGCGGCAAGGTGAAGGGAAGAGGGTCCGTCACAGAGAAGGGCCCGTCACAGAGAAGGGCCCGTCACAGAGAAAGGCCCGTCACAGGCTTTCGGGACAGGCCAGGCTGAAGTGCACTCCCCATCTGGTAACACAGAGCTTACTGTGATCTACACACACCTTACTGTGATCTAATCCACCTCAGACTCAAGCGTTAACTTATAAAGTGAAAGTGTAAAGCAAGGAAAAGCACTGTTTTTATCGTGGTACATTACTAATATGGAGACAACAGATAAAAAAAACTCATTTGCTTTGTATACCCCTACATCAGAAACAGTTCATCTTAGGGATACACTGATTTTTTTGGTGACGTATTAAATTTATCTAATATTTATAATGCATTTGTAGAATATTCAATACACCTTCATAATACATTCATAGACCACTCATAAGCAGCATGTAAGTATACCTTAGCATCCTAACATACCTTAACAGCTTTAATATACATTAATAGCAAAAATTATATGATAAACATTATAATCGTATAATGGTTGTTATTAATGTATATCAAAGCTGTTAGGGTATGTTAGGATGCTAAGGCATAATTACATGCTGCTTATGGATGATCTATGAATACATTATAGATGCATTGTGAAGGTGCAATTAATGTAAGCATTTACCGTTTATCAAACATTAGCTCTGAAAGGAAACAAGCAGCATGGCCCAGCAGTAAATTCTTATACAGTCAACCAAAAATAGACAAAAATATGTACTTCTACAAAAATAACAAACACAGCATTAAATGAATGTTGATTCTCTAACTCAATTGCCTCCCATCTACCATATATATATCAGTGTTAATTAGTTTTCTGTGTGTGTCTTGGATACCTACAAATAAACTGCAACAAAGGCAATAAATTACTTAGAGCTCAACTACTAAATATTGTGTTATATTTGTCATAATTAGGAGTCTTTGCTTATTTCCAAAATTATCAAATTTAGGTTTTCAGTCCAACTGTTTGTATGCTTAATGAAAAAGTCATTAATGTCTCACAAATCTCTCTTTCAGTTTGTTTTGCTTTCATGTCTCCTGCAGGTGCTTCCTTGTTAGATGACTCGTTGTATTCTTGCCATCTTACCTGCTTACCTGAGAATTCCTTGAAATGAGGGTAGATTAAATTTCCATGTTATACTCCACAGTTCAAGATTAAAAGTAAAGTCTGAATCCCAACGGAGCGCATTCCTCATGCAGGTCCTCCTGTTCTGTGACACAAAATCACTGCGTATAAATAACCAGGTCAAGCCTGGGAAACCGCAGGTTTTCAGCAGACCAAAGTTCTGTCATCAGCTTTTATATCAGAGTTACAGAAACTAACCAGTCCCGGCAGAAGAAATCAGCAAACACCACCATAGTCACTTATTAATTAAGAGCAATTACCTCTAAAAAGTCACCCTGGGTTTTCAATCACAGTCGTTATCTATAGAGAGAGAAGCAGCGCACGGAACAGATCAAAGCATCGACTAACATGCGCTCCGTGGGGCATCATGCAGGAGAACCTTGAAGTATCAATGCAGAGGAGCCTTTAAACAAACCCTGATCTACATACCCCCATGCATGCAGGCTGCAGCACAAAGTCCTCTCTGTTTGGGTCAGTGCATCACACCCCAGGCTGATGTTCCAAAGGCTGTTAGCCAGCGTTCAGGTAGCCGACTCTGTTTATTCCTCTAGCCCAGTATTTTTTCTATTTCTCACAAAAAGTACATTTGGAATGTCCTCTTTACGATTCCAAATCTAGAGCATATATAAAGGGCCCTTACTGACTGATAAACTTCTCTAAATCACAGACCAGCCTATGGCCATCAGGCCTGCTAGACTCATAGCAGCAGATTCCTAGTCCGCTTGTTTACCCAGCATGACTCAGTTTGCCTGAGCTGGCCTCTGTCCATACATTCTTAAAGGGCTGGCTAAATTTAATCAGAAAGTTAACAAGCCGCTTGCTTTCTAAACGACGATCCGATGCATTCGGGGGATTTGTTCTGGAAGGTGCACCAGTAACTGGCTGTGCCCGTAATTCAAGCTAGAATGAAATAATCATGTAAACAGTTTTGCATTTTTAATGGCAGAGAAGAGAGGAGGCAGCGGATGCACAGGCTTCCTTCACACTAGATAAATTTGCAATGGGAAAAGGATCCAGCATGCCAAGCGGACCAGTCTGAAAGGGTTAATGCCATTGGGGGGTATAAAGAGGGGGCATCTTTCTGCTTGGGCTCACACTGATACACAGGAATTCTGGCTTAGAGGTTCCACAATCATGTTTCAAGCTAGTCAATGCCACCCTACGTCTGGCACGCAAATCAACAGTCGTGCTACTGCACGTAGACGAAAGCATGCAGCCATTTTTGCAGCAGTGCGCTTAAAAAACAGGCATTTGGAAAGTAAGAAGTAAACACAGGACCCATATGGCTTAAAGCACCTTCATTACTGTCTTCGTTCGTAGCAGGTCTGGGACGGTCTCTTGGATGTGGCCTGGGTGTCCGTATATGCTGTGCAAACTAAAGAGATTCCCATCTGTTTAACTGTTATTGTTTAAAGATTCCAGCTGACAGCCTAAACTGTCCATTTCAAATACCGTCCAGAATTACAGCAGGGAAAATATTACCATTTTCCAAGGATGCGCTGCAAATGGGAATATTCAAACGTTTGAATGGGAAAAGCCCACTAACAATGAAGTCCTTAGCATATTAGCCAGCTTAGTAGGCAGCTACATATATGTGTTTGTTGACCTTTTTGCACTGGGATCATATTGTTGGTTTGATGGATACATTCTAATTTAGTTCAAATTTCCATTATAAACTTCTAACATGACACAACTGTAAAAAAGCAACAAAAAACAATAAGCAACAAGGTTGCAGGCAATAGCACACTTATGTGTGCAGTGTTACGGCCTGAGAGTCTGATGATCAGGTTCCAATTTACATTACAGATTTACTATTAAGTTCAGCCCACCACAGACGGAAAGGATTTCAGCATCAAATCGCATGATTAGGAACCTCTTTATAACTAAAAACACAATTTTAAAAACAAGAACACTCGAGTCAAAAAGTCAAAAAGGACAAAAAGAAAAACTGTAAACAGCACAGTGCGGCTGTTTTTTCCCTCAAAAACCTCAATGCGTAGTAAAAACAGCCAGAGTATGACGAAAAACGGACTTCAGTGTCACAAGGAGCAAAATGAGCATTAGGATTAAAGGGGCTAAACTTCCTTTATTAACAAAAAGATTATTGTACTATATAAATAATTTAAGTAAAAAACAAATTTTTATAATGGATTCACAAAAGGAAAACATTAAAACTGATGACTTTTAGCTTAAAAATGCTAAAAATAATCAAATCAGATGTCGATCAGTAATATTTAAAAACTTGTACTGGGCCAGTATTCAATTCAATAGATATCATTACCGTAATATCTATTGAAGGCCCTCTCAGGCAGGACACTGAGATAGTTTGGTTTTCATGTGAGACACCATCAGGTATTAAAGCCTTGGGTCACATGCACTTCTTTGCAGATACTGTACTACCCTGTGTAATTTACTACTCATGGTACGGGGGGGAAGCGTCAGAAACAAAAGCACTTAAATGTCTTTAAAAGAAACGTTTTGCTTAGCAAAAGGCTAAGATACCCCTTTTGGAGAAAAACATAATTCTCATTTCCATTTCGAAAGACTTTTTTTTTTTCCGTTTTAATATGAATCGATTCTCTTAAGGAATTATTTAACTAGGGACATTTCAACTGTGTAATTTCCAAGTACAAGAAACTGCTTGTAATGCTTAGAACATTAAATCATGCAATGAGAACTTTACATTGCTTACATCTATACCATCTCAATGGCACAATTTCTGTGCTTTGATCACACCAAGATCACACTATTGCATTATCGTGCTAAGTAGCATGGAAACCACACTTGTCATATGGCAGTTACAAATTAAAGCAAACGATTACAGTAAATGCTTATAAAACAAACATGCGTATAAACAGCTTATAACACAAACATGCATAAATCAGCAATGGACACATCCAGATCCCCTCACATGGTCGAGGACATTGCTTGTTGACAGACCGACACTCACTTGGACTCATATTCAGCGTTAAGGAGTAATTTCATGTTTAGCCCAGTACTCTTCACCACTGTTTTGATGACCAGCCTAAGGTGGACACCCTGTGTGGCACTGACACAAACAGGTTTTTCCAGCCCTTTGACTGAGTACTTTGAGTACTTCCAGCCCTTTGACTGAGTGCCTTTGAGGAGCGACACATCATTCCAGAGTCACATCTCGCCATACCCCAGCTCGACACTTCAGGGATTTGCCAGATTTAAGATCTCCACATCAGGATAAGCATGCCTGATATTTTTCATATATTTTTCAAACAAATTCAAGCTTGTGTCAAGTCGTTCTTTAATATTGTGCGCATTCTTACAATCATCTTAAGTGACATCTGTATTTTTTAAATCTGAGAAAAGGCCAATGGCAGGTATGTTACTGCTCATTAATAGTCATGGAAAACTTTTTTATTCTGAATTTTAAACACTTTTGTACTGTTTCATGATATCCCAGATTTTATTGTGAATAAATACTGCATTCCTGAATACTTTGCTTTCTCATGGTGAGTCATTGTGTTCATTACTAACATACCCCCATTTTTAAACAGATAATATAGAGTTTTTTTAATGCCTGAAACACTATTTAAAAAAAAAAACAAGTCTTACATGTTATTCATTACAGTAATGAAATGGCTTATTGTTTAAATCTACATCTTTTTCTCTACAAAGCTGGCCATTTAAAAAACGCAACGAACAAGCTCTCCCCATCCACGTTTTCACATGTGTCTTAGGGAATGACATTTTCTGAAGCCTTATCACAGATAAGGCATTCTGGTTTGTGGAGGATTAAATTATCTACATAAAATTACAACCCTGTTCTATATAACGGGTTTGGATCATTTTACATTTAAGAAAGACACATTAGCGTGTAATCATGCCATTCTGTAAACATGACCAATGGCAACACTCACCATCTCGTAATAAAGGTACTGTAGGTCAGCCCCTTAACAGAGGGGGAGGGCAGCATGTTCGATTCAGCGCACACACTCAACGGGCCAAGTTCACAGGGGCTGCGGGCTGAGGAACGCAGGCAGCACTGGACTCCCAAACCGGGGACTTTGTCGGGGTGACATGCAGCTGAACAAACAAAGGCCCATTTTAGCGTAGTACCTTGGAAGCATGAATATGCATGAGGAGGAGTCTTGGCAGGGATGAGGCGTGATTGTCGGAGTGTGTCACGTTTCCAGACCAGCGCATTTTTTTGATTAAAGTCCCTTATCCGTTTCATCATGCATATCCTCCCTGTGATTAGAGTGATCTGAGGCTGACACTCACAATGTCAGCTCCAGCACAAGGCCATCCTCCTGGGCATGCCTGGAATCCCTAATCCTCAGAGGTATCAGTCTGAGCCTGGAGGCGGCACAACACCACACACCTCTGCTTTAATTGTTTCATATTAGACAGGGTCCATGCTTCCTATCAAGATGAAGCAAAGATGCAAGAAAATCATAAATGAGCCTGACTAAACTTGAAGGCGTTCATCTCTTTCACAAACATTTAAAGTCATCTCAGCAAAAGCTCACTACCTTACAGAAGGGTGGAGCTTTTAGTTGTTGTGTAACTTGCGCTACCCCAAACAACCCATTTAACGGCTACAAAAGCCAGCCCGACACAGGAAAACCTATAATTGAATTGTGCGACTGCAAAGATAATTATTACAGAATCTGTTTGTATGTTATGTGCATATTTTACCCAGATGGGATTAGTTTATGCAAGACAAGGCTCTTCTTTGCAGGTGCAGTATGGCAGAGAGACCACCAGCAGCCAACACTAATCCTAACCTTAACCCCAAACCTGACTTCTGGTTGAGCAAAAGCCGGTTACCTTAACAAACACACATACGTTTACGATCTCTGCTAATACTGAAGTCACACACATTTACAATGACTCAGAAGTCAAGATACAGCCAAATAAAGTCATTAGCCCTCAGACATTTTGCCTCCAAATTATATACACACACACACAAACACACGTTTGTATTCATATCTTAGTGGGGACCATCCATTCATCTCTATGGGGAAAAAACCCTAAACCCAACAAAGACAACTCATACAAGAGGTTTGGCATTTTTAGTTTTTTGATTGCAGTTATAGATTTTATTACACTGAGCATCTCCTTGTAGGGACTGAAGAAATGGCCCCCACAATGTCAAAATAACAGGTTTGTATCACATTGTGGGGACACACACACACAACACACCCAGACAAATACAGATAGGAGTCAAACAACGTGAGAATAGCTGTCAGGCTTTAATAGAAATTGAAATTCACCCACTTCTGGCAGACTTGTACTGTATAACAAATAACCCTAAATTTCTGCCATTAGTAGTGCCAGACGCATCCTTCGGGCATTGCAGTGCTGACAGACCGTGTGTGCAGTGAGAACTTCAGCAATAAGGGTCATTAGCTGCAGTATTCATTCTCCTTTTTTTTTTTATCGACACCGTATCGATAAGAAATAACGAAAATAAAAGTGCTCGTGCTGAATTACTGCCCAGCTCGCCGCGCCTGCGTTTCGGTCCATTTTCGGTAATCTAGTAGCTAAGAATGGGAGGGAGTCTCTCTGTGCCGAGCGACAAACGGTTCTGGTGCGGGAGGAAGAGAAAAACAAAGCGAGTAGCCAGATACAAAAAGCTAATCACAGAAGAAAGGCGAGAGAGGGAGAAAATCCCAAAATGGGGGAAGCTGCATCTTCAGTAAGTATTAGTTGTCAGCCTATAATCAAATAGTAGCAACAGGAGTGAACTACAGAGTGCTTGCTGGCAAAGAAATATAAAGTCCAGATTTAATTCTGATACCAAGAAATAGAATTTCAAAGCTGGATGCCTTATCGTTGGCATGCCCCTTTGCAGGACTGATTTCCTTAGCAAAAGCCTGTCACCACTATTATGTCGTACATGGAACCAATTTACTGCAACAGCTAAACAGGTTCTGCAGCTCATGTAGACCCGAATGTCTGAAGCTATCAAAGAGGAAAAAAGCATTTTGAATGTTTGGGAAATGGCAAACTGTAATTGAAAAGTATCAATCAAACACGAGGCCAGGGCCAGGAGGGGAAGCTATTATGTTAACCCGCTGTTGTGTGGACGGGTCCTTGTGTGGCTTTTCTATTAGTAATGCACTCGCGCTCCGAGCATTAAGCTGCCACGCCAGTCCAGCCCAAGCTCCCGCCACGGCACCCGCAGAAAGTTGCCGCCGCCGCAGGGCCGCGCCGCGATGCTATTCGTGGTGAACGTCTGCATTCGCGGTGAACGTCTGCATTCGCGGTGAACGTCTGCACTTTCTATATATGAGAGATGAAGACCGTGAGGCCTCCTCTTCTTTATGCTGCACGGGATCGTTCACTGAAGGTCTCATGACTTCCAGGCACTGGGTGCCCCCCCCGGCAAAGGAAAGCACAGTAAAGCTGTTTTAAGCCGCTGCTAATTTGCATCTGAAGCAGATGGTTTAGGGGTATTTCAATAAAAATAAAATAACTTCCATTTACTCCGTGCATCTTATAAAATGTGCCACCTTATCATTAGCAATCAGCAGTCTGGCCTCACGTTCGTTTAAAGAATCTTTGTTAGAGGTGGTCTCTCCTACCTTTCTTTCAGGTGGATACTGAAAAAGCCCCCGCCGTTCTGTACTGGAAACACACGCATGTGGAGAAATGCCTAGAGAAGGCAGCCTCGCTACAAACACTTGCACTTCAAGGTCAGATACCTGGCTGAGCACTATATCATTCCGCCTGACAAACATGGAGGATTTCCATATTTTTGAATAGACTGGGTTACGATTTATTTCTTTTTTTAATGAGTTTTTCCTCAGATACAGTCAGACCGTTGGGTAAACAGGCTAAGTGATGCTGTCCTACATTCGGACCACACCCCCCCCCCCTTCCTGCATGCCGCCGCCTACAGCTGTCATTTCATCGAGGCTGCAGCCTGTGGGCTCACTCAACATCCGCCGGGGGCTAAAGTGACTCTGGGGAGCCTCTTGGTTCGATATGCAAATAGTGTGGCACCTGGGCAGCGGAGCGCAGCCACTAAGAGGTTACTTATGCAAATGTGATCGACTGGGAGCACACCGCGGGCGCGCGGGACGCCTGCTATGGCACAGGCTATATTTCACGGGGCAGCCTCACACCTCACCTTCCCATAGAGGAGACGGACGGGAGAGACAGCGACTTAAAATGTCAGCAGAATTGATGGACGCTCTCCTCTGCCTGCATTCCTTCAACATGCACTTCCAGTGTCACGTCCCTTCTTTGGATACAGTATGAGTCCCGAGATGAAGTGCTAAGAGTATTTAAGTATGTGATCAGAATACTACAGGATGTTTTTTTTTTCAGACACAGATAAGACTTTTTTTTTTTTAGTATTTTTCAGACACGAAGATAGCACTGGTTTCAATATCATGTGAATTGTTTACAAAACCAAGTAAATGATCGATAGCACATGATACACTAAACAAACACCTCCCTGTCACCTTCCTAAGATGACGGTTTTTAAGGAGAGCCTAAACTTTTGGCACAAGCTTGTGTAACAATACTCATTACTCAATAGCAATAGTGCAGTTCAATAAGTTTCAGCTCTTTGGCAAGATACTAACAGGAAGTATTTTTTTTCAATGATACCAAAGCACATGATCATTTACACAAAATGGATGTGATTGGTAGCAAAGCCTGATGCCGAATACAAAACATCAGTTGACAGGAAGCGCAGCATTTACCGACTGGATAGTGGGTTAGAGGGAAAAATCTGTGTCCAGCCGTCATTGTAGATATGAACACACTTTTCGTTTTCCTGCTCATTTCATAGGTGTCAGCGCACCGGACCGAAAAAATGGGGAGCAAAAACAATTCTTCAATAGCCATTCATCTCTTCAGTCTACCTTTGACAGACAGTCTGACATGGCATGATGCATTACTGCCATAATGTACACTCAAATGGAGCAGGGTCCCCTTCCGCGCCACCCGCCTGCCCGCCGCCGAGGGCCGGATCGCCCCACGCATCCCCCCCCCCCAGGAGCACTGCCTGGCCCCAGCGAAACCAAACAGTAACCATATGACAAACGGAGCAGCCAAAGGGGTCACACGCACGGACCCTGGGAAAGGGCACATCTAATCCCAGCTCAGAACTTCCCACTGCTGAGCCACAGAGACAACTGAGCCGCAAAGGGCCCCCACTTCAGTGACTGACAGGATCTCTAATTGTATCCACTCAGTCATGACAATTTGATTAAAATATTACTCCAAAGTCTCGCCCTCTGTTTGTTTCGTTCCTCCAAATCTAATTTTGATTTAAAAAAGAGAGATTACCTCCACAAGCGTGACTGAGGATGCTATTAACTTCTACTTAATCTTTATTACTGATGTGATTTTAACATATGTATAGCTTTCGTCTCGCTTCCATTCTTTCCTCTCTTTTAAAAAAAAACAAGGAAGCATCAACCTAAAGATGGAAGAAATATCTATTTCCTGGGCTTTGCTGCACAGCGTTAGCAAATAGAGTACCTGAGTACGGGCAGCGCTAAGGTGCCACAAGCGCTTAACCTCCTCTGAAAAGTAATACTTGTTAACTGAATAAGTAATAATTTTACCTCTATTGAGGGCAGCCAACAGCTGTAGGCTTACATGCCCCCCCCCGTCTTCAGAACCCAGAGGACAGTTGGATCTTTTGCTCACACATACAGCTTGCAGAAGATGAACTGGAGCAGCAGACCAGTACCAAACCTCCATGACATGGAGGAAACAATGCTATTGGGAGCGCACCAGTAAAACCATCAGGCAGTCATGTTGGCGTGAAGCTGCAGGACCACCACCAGTCGATAACCCACCGCAGATACAAATGGCTGGAACGCAGCATTCGTTTAACCAGCCAGTCTCTAGTACTCTGAATAATAAAGAAGAATATCTAAGTTATAGTTATTAGTAATTAGGTCTTTAAGATAAGCTTTTGCATCCCTCAAAGCACTTGCTATATTCCTAAAAATCCAATATCACATGACAGAAAAGTGTCTCAGGGAGGGAGGCTTAAGCACAACGACATGTATCATTCACCTGATTTGAATTGTAGCTGCTTTTTTGAATGTCTGCCAATTCATTTCTTACATTAAATATTGGTCAGGGATGATAACATTCCATTTTCATGGTTGGCAATGCAGAACTGGCTCAAGAATACAATTACAGACCCCAGAGTCAACTCTTCGAATGTCAACGCGATGTAAATGTTCAGAAAGAGCCGCACAAAAGAGTAAGCTTCAGATTCCTTCATTTCTCTCTCCTCGCCGTAGTTGTCTTTAACTACTTGTACACGCTGTGGTTACACAAACCAGAAATCAGGAGTAAGATTTCCAGCTGTGAAACATGTGTCACTGTATCCACACACGCACAGATTACTCCAAAATTAAGATAAAAATGTTACCTTAGTGTTCTTGAGCAACCTGTACGAGCTGCTTTCGAAAGAAATATTTAAGCAGTAAAATCGTTCGATTTCATAATGTGCTCACTGTATCCATTTCCTCCTTAGACTTTGAAACAGGGACCACCACTGCAAATAATTCAAGATTAAAGTATATATGGAATTTAAAACACTGGCACTGCATTAGCTGATGAACAACCGCCATACATACACATAGACATGCACAGAGTTTTGCACTGGGCCTAACCTCTCATAGCACAGCATAAATAAGTATAAAGTACATACTTTGCACTGGAATCTAAATGTACCGGTTAAAATGCTAGAATGAAGAAAACAAAAGTGTAAGACTGTCAGATACAGTCGGATTTGCTGCCTCAATCTGGTGTAAAAGCCGCCAGTGCCGTCTACTGCCAGTGCCGTCCACTGCCAGTGATGTCCACTGCCAGTGCTGTCCACTCTGCGGTCTCACCTCCCTGCACCAGATCAGATGAGAGCAGCCGGATGGATTCGCATTTTCAAATGAAAGGCTACAGCAGTGACCATTCATGCTGTTCACCCCACACTCTAACCCGTGCCATACACCTCTCTGTAGAACTCTGTATGATGTACAGAGTGATGGGAAACCACAGAAAAATAATAATTTACAGAGGCCAAAGCTGTGAGAGCAGATCAGCAGAAACAATCAAACGGAGAGACATATGTATACACACAAAACCTTATGTCTGTACCTCCACACATGTCTGTACCTCCACACATGAGCATGATCCTTAACCTGAACAGTGATGCTTGTTCTTGCATCCAGATTGAATCTGAACATTCCGAAAATGGCTAGCAAGGAAAATCAAATATATAAGTTTTTAGTGCAGTTTTTAGACACTGGTTTCTGTGCTCATTGTTCATTTCAGGACCACACAGCATACTGTTTTTCCAGCATACATGACAGGCCACGTGGATGCTTTCTCTGTTCCTCCATGTCAGTGGACCATAGCAGGCCTGCTACGCAGAGGGATGCTGCCTATAAGCAGGCCTACAGCTCCTACCTATGTCTCCATTCACGTTATTCACTCTGGGGCCACTTGCTCCGCAAAACTCTGTTTTCAGCCTCATCCTTGGACCAACTTCCCTCAAAGTATTAGCAACTGACTGATAAAAAACTCCGGATTAAATACCTAGGGCAGGGCTGTTCAAATCACGGTCCTCAAGAGCTGAGCACTGCTGTTTTTCCAGCTTTCCTTTACCTGAGAGGCAGTTGTGAAGCCTCTGGCCAATTAGAGCCAGAAATTATTAAGCTAAGTACCTGGGAGACTTGAAAACAAGGCCTGGATTTGGAATCGAGGGCCAGATTTGAATAGGGGGGACCTAAAGTATCGAGCATTTAATTGCATACCCAGCTCCATAAACCATTTATACTTCATTTGAAAGTCACTAAACAATTTTGGCACAAACGATTGGTACAT
The DNA here is from genome assembly GCA_026776725.1 of Gnathonemus echidnorhynchus. Lineage (NCBI taxonomy): Eukaryota > Metazoa > Chordata > Actinopteri > Osteoglossiformes > Mormyridae > Gnathonemus > Gnathonemus echidnorhynchus. The sequence continues at coordinate 13,260,825 of JAODJU010000025.1, read as the reverse complement.
TCTGTAATATTAAATGCTTAACCCACCAGTTCAGTCATTCATTTCAGTCTCCCTCATACCTACCAACCATTTCAGACACTTACCTATCAACCATCGCTTGCATAAATCACACATGCCAAAAATGCACAATATATTTGTGCTCCACCACAATCTCAGAAACAGTTCTTCGTACCTGCAGAGACCTGTATAAAATATCTTACTCTAGTATGTCCCCTCAATAACACACTTGCTACTCCTTTCTCCACACTCGCACATAAATATGTGGTTGGCTGAGAAAGGCAGCAGTAATCTTCCCAGTTCCCTAAACTCCCAATGGTTAGCTTATGCGTGTTTATAAATCACAAAGTTATACAGATTTCACTTGCTAGGTAAAGAATTATAATTTGATAAATATGAAGAAGTACAGAAAAGAAAAAATGGTATAACAGTACAGACTTAGACACGTAACTGCAAATTTATGGAGGACAGCCAGAGTTCAATTAAGCCTCCAGCTAAGGTATGCTGACAGTATGTCTGTGTGTGAAACCACTTTTATGTATACAAACATCTAACATAGGCTACATATATAATAATCAATACTTCATTGATCCCCGTGGGGAAATTGTCTTTACGCCTCCCTCAACTTGCTCTTTTCTGCGTAGAGTAAGTTGTCCGCGAAGGGCAGCCACCTGTAGCGGCACACAGTGAGCTGGAGGTTAAGGGCCTTGCTCAGGGACACGCAGATGTGCTCAGGCTGGGTTAGAACCAGCAACCTTCTGATTACAGGCTTAGCCCACAAAGCCACACACTTGCACGTGCGTTTATTACAAATACACCTTACTTTATAAACACTTCTAGTAGGTTTTAAGAAGATACTTCACACAAACACACAAGAAATGGGTTATATCATAAGAGTTGCATTTAGGAACAAGGAACTATTTCTGAAACCAGTTTAGGACTTTACACAAACTGGACAAGCACTGTATTTAAAGATGTCTGGGCATTCAGTGCGGTACAGATCCATAAACTGATATTTTGTTGTTAACGCAGGCCTTGATAAACGCAGGACTGAAAGGGTTTACAGAGACATTTCAGCTATTTCATTATTATGCTACACATGCTGACGCAACTTGTTCCATTCAAACGGAGAGCTAGCGTCCGATATTCATCCGCCGCATAAATAAAAATACTTCGTGGAGTAAGCAATCTGGCTAAAAACGTAATTTGCACAAACACCTGTGACTATGCAGTTGATCCATTCAGGCAGTGAGCAGGTAATTACAGGAAATGTGTTCCATCTTTACAGGTACCATGTAAGATCCCCCTGAGCCTACAGTACATGCACATGCCATGAACAAGTAACGCTATCAGGAGTGATCAATATTCATCGTGGTCTGATAGCCCTGCTTTAGGCGGCCAGAAGATGCACGAATTAGGCTTTGGACATGTTCACCTTGTACTATCACAGGAGTACCGGACACTGGTGCAACTGGGACTGTAAGTTGTCTAGTGGCAATGGACAGAACTGTAAAAGTGGATTGACAGCATTTGGCAAGTGGAAAAGAGGTTACAAGGGGAGTGTGGGACCTTGCACCCAAGGGTATGAAACAGCCGCTGACACACAGCGACATCACTGCCTCTAATGACCATACGGCCTCGCGGGCAGGATCAGGCTTCCAGGCCCGCGTCTGATAGGCCGCCGGCAAGGGGTGGGCGGATGAGAAGGGGTTACTTCATTATGCAGCAAATTAGAAAAATTCATAATTTATCATTACGCCCAGCTGAAATGCCACCCAACTGAGCTTCGTCCTGTGAAAAACATCACGCGGAAAAAGACTGTCAGAGCCCTACTGCAGCCAACGGGCTAAATTAATATGCAAATGTATGCAAGAAATTAAAAAGCAGAATTACACAGGCAAATGAGGTAGCTACACTTGAATTGTTAGGATTATGAATAATTACTGCGAATTTCCTGCTCCTAATATAACTTGTTTTTTGATAAACAAAGACTTAATTATGGAGATGCGCTGGAGAATTTCCGCGGTACTCATTAATCTTGCAGAAGAAACCAGTCCCCAGTGGCCGGCAGTAATGAAGGGAGCGTGCCCTGAATCAGCAGTGAGATCAGAGGCGCCGGGGTGCCTGGGTAGCAGGAATAAAACCACAACGCCCCTGTCCCTCTGCCGTACCCCAGAGTGTCATAACTTCTTCCACTAACTATCAAAGGGACTTATTTATGCTGGCAACCAAGCCTTACTTCCAATTTGCCAGGCCTGGAGCACTTGAGGGACGAGCTTTTGACGTGCTCTGGAAATGCCATTTAGTCGGTCCTGCCGCTCTGGCCCTCCTGATGGCGGGCGGACATTATGGCTCAGTACCCCGTGTGGGGAAGCCCCACCAAAGGCCAACCAGAGCTCCCCAAGGTGCAGGCCATGGACACCCAAGACACAAGGTACAGATGGCGTTAATGGAATCTGGAGGTACTGCTTGCTCTAGAGGGATATGGGTAACCTGACAGAGCCTCTGCCGTGAGGGAGAGACGTACATCGGAAAGCACATGTTGTCAGATACTTGGCTTCCTGTCACTTGGTACCCCATGCACCATGAGACATACAAATCTAAAATGAACTTGTCACACCGTCAGTGTCCAATGCCACATTCTCCTAAACATCCAGAAACGTTTCACTAATACCACCATTAATCCAAGTTTTGGGACTTAACAGAGAACCACAAACCAAGCGATGGTGGCAGACCAGACATAACACATAACGCACATTGACATTTATTATCTAACCCTAATCAACAGAGCATGTTGGCCCAACAACCCCATCCCAAAACACCTGGACAGAATGAATGAAATTCCAGGAATTTGTTAACACTCACATTACAAATGAAGACATGTTTTTGAAGAGGAGAGCCTAAGGATCAGACGAGCAGCAGGTCCATGGCCACACCAGGCATCCTAGGGTATGTGTTGGGATTAGAGGTCGGTGTGGAGAAACCTAAACAACCTTCCCCTCCCCCGATTAAGGACCATTGCAAAAGAAAAATAATGGCCATCGCATCAACAAAAGCCTAATGCAGGCCTTAAGGAAAATAAAATGGTCCCTCTTGTTTTGCTAGGTCCAATGTGAAATTTCAGTTTAGCGATTGTAAAGTAGCCACCAGAGGTCACAGAAGCCTGGCCATTAGCAGGCTGCTAAGGCCCAATTAGAGCTGCATGACCCAAAGGAGCAGCCCATCACTGGGGCTTCATTAGCAGGGATATGCTTCAGTCCCACCGGCACTCCGGACACAAAACACGGACCCCCAGCTCTCCACATACACCTGGTGAATCACAGCGTCATCTTACACACACACACACACACACAGAGGAGGAGAGCAAAGGCCAGCCTCAATCTCCACATATATTTGGAAAAAGAAGATCATAACAGACACTCTCCACCTTCTAAGGTGGCAATGAACACCACCAAAAAAACACGTTCCTGAAAAATCGTGCCATAAAATCACACTGCTGGGATACTTATCCATACAGATAAGAGACTTACCCTCAAACCTTTTATTTTGTGCAGCCACAAACATGGAGGAATACGAGGCCTCCAGAGGCTGGGGCATCTATAAATGCTTCCGGCAAGAATGGGTCTGGCAAGAAGGCCTGAGGCAACCAGGCAATAAAGCGTCTGGTCATTTATATGCCTGACCCAGGCTGCCAGTGCAAAGCACAGCCAATTCAGTAACTGCTGCCCAGGTCTTGGCAAGTAGACTCTGTTCTCTGATACATACAGACCGAGAATAAAGTATTTTTGCCTTTTAATACATTAATATCCGCTACATGCATCCACAGAGGAAGGCACCATCAACAGCACTGTCTCCAATGCCCAACTGCTGTAGACCACACCTATAGCACTGCCTCTAAAAGCCCACCCCATTCCCGTTACTGCAAAACAAATACGAGATTCCACGAGATCTTCAGGACTGTGAGGAAAACAAAGCACAAGGTGCAGCTCTTTCACAGTCACCCTGATTACCTAAGCAAGCAATGTCTTCCAGAGCACCAGCATGGGGGGGGGGGGGGGGGGGGGGGGGGGGGGGGGGGGGGGGGGGGTCTCAACGAGCATAAACAAATCTGACGTGATGGTCTACCAGGCATAGGACAGGCCTACTAAAGAATTATTCTTCATTACTCTGGATGGGATCCATGGCTCACTTGTTCAGGCTAAAACAGCAAGACAGACTATTCGGCAATGCTTGCATTTGAGGGGGTGGCAGACAGTCGCATACAGACGAGTGAAAACCTTCCACGGCACTGAGAGGCTCCGACGCTTTGTGATCATTCACTTTACAGCAGAATGTTCCTATTAACAAACCGCATGTACGTGTCAGGCTGAAGCACCACTGGCTGACAGCTTCTCCTCTCTGTAGGTGCCAGGGCCTTGCAAAATGGAGCCAGCCTGTTATTGTGTTTATGTCCCCTTGCCCCCCCCGGGAGAGCCTGCACCAGCCAACTAATGAAGCCCCACAGAAACACCGCTAAACGGCCTTGTTTTTGCCACGGTCGCCTTTTGGGCCGGAGCCTTAATTGGGGGCTGAGTGTCCAATTATGGCAAGCAGTTGCGCCGTTCGTGCGGATAGCATACGCTGGCAGAGCCGCTGGGTGGGTGGGGGGGGGTGTGTACTGGTCTCAAAGGGGCTTGCATTTAGCCAAGTGGCCTCAGAAATAATTAGCAGGAGATGGCAGTAATTCGCACAATTGCCCCAGCACACCTCTGTCCACTTCTGACCGTCCTTGTTTACAAAGAGCAAGCAAAAGGATAAACTCCTGCCTCACGCACAGGACAGAGCGGCCCTTTTTCAGCACAGAAATTAGGTCAGCAGAAAAAAAAAAAACACGGAAACGGCGTCTGGGAGAGGAACCCCATGACCCAGAGGGAGCCAGTCCCACAGTCCCCACATCATTAAAGCCAGAGTGAGGTCACCAACACACATCCCTTCAACCCATAAACACACATAGCCCCAATCTCCTCTTTCCATGTATTTATCTGTCCCATCTAATTTGTTTTAGAAAAATCTGTTTGAGGAGATAAAGCTGCCAGCAAATCTTAACCAGGAGGCAACTAAAAACAGCCAAATGTAATTCAAGGTAGTTCACACATTGCAACCAAACTTCAATATTGATCCCAAACCTTATCAACTATAGCAGTGGGTTTCAACCTAAGGTCCAGAAGTTTCACGAAGCCCTTAACAGACTGATGGGAGGGGGGGGTCCTTAATTTCTATTTTCATTTAGTTTAAAAAAAGTTAGAAAGCATCTGAACAATACTGGCCTACAAAGGCGAAACACAGTAACTACAAAAACACGCACTGACCAAAAGTTTTTGACTGTTCACCCATATGTGCAGTAGGTAGCAAGACTGGGTGATATGGCCAAAAATGTTATCACAATAAAAATTTTCATACCATTCGATATCGATAATTATCATGACATTTGTTTTCAGTTTAAAGCACGATTTTTGTACCTGAGTGAAAGTTGAAGAAACCAGGTGGTTAATTGTGGTTTTAAACTATTCTTTATCATCTGAACATGAGAAACACTCACCAACCAGCGTCACATCTTTTACAAATCTCAAATAGAAGTTTAGTGCCAACAAAATGCCTCCGCTCACATTCTTCATAGCGTTTCTGAATTCTCTGTGTATTATTACTGTGTAGATGGATTTCTGAATCTTACTGTGGACTTTTGTTCTGGATTTCGCTGGATTGCCCATACGGCACAGGTTGCTTTGGACTTACCTGCTCTCCTGGTGAGTTGCCCTGTTGTTCTGACTGTGTTGTCTTTCTTCTGCCTGCCCGCCCTGCTGCATTCCCTTATTTGTTCAGTAAATCCCCCATTTGTGTTTTTATGGCTGTGTCTGCACTTCTGCTCCATTGCCGGGTCTGACAAGGAGTCACAGAGAAAGTGATGTCAGTTCATTGTGATGCAAAATGTGTCACTGGCAACATGTTGGGTTTTAAATTATATCGCAGTTGTATCGCACAGTGGTTATATTGATATTGAGGAAAAATATACTGAGATAATTATTCTTATCATTTTACCGCCCAGCTCTTGTAGGTAGATGAATGATACTTTTTTTCTTGAAGACCAAGCATAGCTGAAGATATTGGTAACACGTTATTTGAATAGTTTGCCTACAGAGTATTTGTAGCATTTCAACAACTTATTTGAGATTCAACAATTCAGCTGTTTCACTGTGTCTGTAGATGTTTAACAGAATATACAGTATATAGAGTATATGTAACGATTCATGAACATACCTATATATTCTTAGAACACTTTAATTGAATTTGACTACTCACTCAACCGATGTTATATAAATAGTTGAATCTCAACTAAGTTGCTGAAATGTATACCCTCTGTAGGTGGTCTATCCAAATAACGTGCTACCAAGATATTATAAACGCAGATAAAACTGAGTTTAAGAGAGCTGATTTCTGTCATAACTCAGTTTTGATAAAACATGGAGTTATGGTGTCTTGCTTTATATGGTTATATAGCATTTAACTATGAACAAATCGGGTGTCCCCCCCCGGCCAGCCCCCGCAACTCTGTGGTAGCATTAATGAGGCGATAGTCACATTTACCTCACAATGATGGCGTCCCTTAAAGGAGACGTCTGACATAGCTGTCCACAGCCAGGGCTAAATAAGCACCCCCAGAATATCACCATCTATACCCCTAAGCACAGAGGCAGGCCAGTACCCCCTGTTTCCACGGCACGTATGTGACATGCTTTCCGCCTGGAAAAGCAGGACACTTGGACAGAAAATACCCTGAATCCAAATCTGCTTGCAAAAACTGTATATTGACAGCTGTAAATATCTTCCTGTTCATATTTGACCAATTATTAGATAAACTTATTATGCATGGCTTCAAGACTTATATTTTTCTGTCCTTATCTGTTCGAGGTCGTCCCTCGTAGAAGAGGCTGGGAACCACAAAATGTGTGCCTAGATATTACTACATTTTTAAAATTGTGGAACTGCAGCAAGCAAGCAAGATTAAAACATGGTACAAATGAAATCAGCTACTTGGATTATTTAGGTCTGACCAAAGACAGACAGAGACTTTGCAGAAACTCACTCTGGGGGGCATGAACAGCGTCGTACTGCATGAATCACACAGAACAGGGTTCATATACACCCTCCCACCTTTGCATATGTTTTGTTATATAGACAGTATGTAGCCCCAACCACAGGGATAACTGTAAGCTCGGTCTTTTATCATTTTTTGATACAAAGTTGCATACATTTTACGTCAACAAGAATAATTAGAGAGGCAGGCATTAAAGAGCTGGTCTGTCATCTGTTTCCACGGGTACAGTTACCAGGGTCGGGTCACCCCAAGAGGGAGAGTGATTCTAGTGTGAGCAGATGAGAGCAGGAAACACATCAGCGAGGGGCCAGAGGAGTGTTAGGCCTCAGGCTGCACACAGACATGCAGAAACAATCCACCTGAACTCCCTGAACTACACACACTGCACAGAGACAGATGCGTTTGTAATAAGGAACAGAGAGCATTTCTGCAGCATCATGCTTTGCGTGGAATCTATCAGCCAATCAGCCGAGCCGTCTCACATGCTGGGAGCCTGGTCCCCTTACACCCCTCTGGGCTTCCCACACAGCCTCCGCTGTCAGTATACAGGTTACCATCCCTTCCACCGTTCCTTTGCCTGGGAATATCGCTGTTTAAATTATACCCATTATTGTAATAGAGGTGCAGCAGTCCTTTTGGCTTGAACTTCAACTTGACCTGATCTCAGATCAGATATCAAACACATGCCATCTGGGCCAGCCTGCTCTGCAGAGGCTCTCAAGTACAAGGTTAGGGGTGGCAATGGAAGAGAGACTGTAATTATCCTCACATTAGGACAGAAACTCTATTATTCGAGGCCTAAGTGACAGATGGATGGACACGGCGATTCCCCCATTCCTCGACAAGCTGATGTGCTACCCAGCTCTGCCCACAAATCAAAAGGAAGAGCGAGTGAAGCTGCCGTTGTGTTTTGGTGGGACTGGTGAAATCTGAACCACAGCCACCAGGTAATTACACCCGCAGCCTAGAAAAAGATCAGGGCCCTTTGAACGCTGCTGCCTTAAAGGGGAGGCTGGCTCATCCAGTAAGGTACCGTCTCCAAAGGGACCATTAAAGAAGAAAAAAAAAAAACCCTACTCGCATGCTAGCTAAACCTCAACTTTATATAAAAAAGCCATAGCCAACCCTCACAGGAAAGGGTCTAAAACGGCAGCGTGATGTCATTTGCCGTTCAGTTATCATGCGCTGCAATAAACAGGATAACGTCTGTGTTTTAATGTAACTAAACAGCAAACCGAACAGTTTATTAACCACTTTTATCCATAGTATGATAGACCTACACACGATAAGAAACGTACCTCCGGTTCATTTCTGAGTACTCATGTCCCTGCTGTGCTGTGACCTAACGAAGTAGCAACTTGCGTCCATCACTGCTAAATATTTAATGTTCCATGTAAAAGCGACCCATAGGAGCTAGTAAAACAGCTGTAACAAGCGGCCTCCTCAGAATCACATCATTGTGCATATTTTTCTATATGTAGATTTGTACTGATGTCACTTTAATTGAGACCACAGCCCTTGTCATTTCTGCAATGTCACAGAAAGTTTTCACGCCTGGTTTAGTGGCCCCTGCTTGTCCAAAAGAGAAGTGTGCGTACGGGACACGTGGAACAGGCCGCGAGACAGAGAGAGAGTCATCCACAGCCCGGCACTGATAAACATGTCTGTTTGAAGACTACTAAATCCTGTCCATGGAGCCAAGGGTAAACCGAGTTAGAGTCTTTCAATTTGGCTTGTGGCCGTGGTCTGGCAGTTTCGCCTCGGAGAGGCCTTCATCCAGAGAAGCTGCAGCAGAGAGGGCTGTGACACATACAGAAAGACCTCATAAACCTCTGAAACACACGCTTACAGCTGCACTAGGGCACAAACCAGGCCTCGCAAAACAGGATACAAAACCAGCTTACTGCTGCATGCTTCTCTTCAGCGAAAACAGAAATTAAATGCATATCTACATTTCATCACGTAGACCTCAGTCTCAGAAAATTGCAGGTAGCAGAGTGTTTAACATTGTCTTGTCAAGTACCCCCTAGTGGGACAATAAATGCCTGTCCGGTTTTGTTCCCTGTGCTGTTCTGAGATTAGACCCAGCAGGAAGATGTGCAGGGAGAGGAATGTGTATCTTTGCCCCAGGGTTCCACAGTTACCAGAACACTAAAGGTTCCAATATTCACACACACACACACACACACACACACGCAACTAAAAAAAGAGAGCCTTAGTGGAATAAAAGGGCTTCTTTTAGCTTTCAAATCTGTTTTCACGGAAACCGCAAAATCTGTGCCACTTCCATTAGTTCCAAATTGCTAGAGAAGAGTAATATAAATCAGACAGCAAACACATGAAGGCATGGACAAAAAAAGCAAAAAGGCAAGATGTGCCCAGCACAAAAGCAGAGGAACATAATAAGAGCACACACATGAAACTACTATCACTTACAATTTTGCATGCTAGTATAACAAATATAATTTTGTCTACTGAAACATCTTTTACACTTCTGATACCATTGTAAGCCTCTGCAGGGGCATATCTAGAAATTCTGGCCCCCATGACAAAATATCACCTTGGGACCCCCACCCAATTTTACGCATTTAAGGACCCCCGTCAAGTGCAGTCGAGAAGCTGCAGCAGAGAGGGCCGATGCCCCTAACCCTATCCAAAAAAGCTGCTCTCATAATAACAAGAGATCCCTTTTAACAAACAGCTAATTTTCACTGGCTTGAACAGAGGTAACCTATTTCTTGGAAAATATCTTTTGGCTCAACTGACCAAACTAAAATTCTTAAGGTTAAAATTGACAGCTTGTCAAGGGCTGGGTCAGACCTAATTGCAACTGGTGCTTTACCAAAATCAGCCAGTAGGTGGACCCAACAGAAGCAGTCATAAATAAGAGGGAGAGCCTGCCAGTTAAAACTAAGGCAATGAACAACTGCTATAGAAGTAAAAGCTGTGAGATCTGGGTGACTGCCTCTCTCAGTCCAACATTGTCTACTACTGCCCTCTGCTGGACAGCCTACATGTCACAGCCAAAAGGGGACAAAGGTGGAATGCTGCAGCTCCAGAAAAATCCCAAACATTCACCAGCAGAAGTTATGATCATAAAACAGACCATTACACAGGCAGTGGGGTCCAGAAAATAAGAATAAAATGAAAAGGCACAGAGATCAATCCTCCACAAGGATTCCACAGATGACATTTGTTGTCTAAATGGAATAAGAAGCCCCACCCCAGTGATTCCACCCCCACCCTTCTCAGGATCACATGGTTAGTGTCACATTTCCCCATAAGAGTTTATCAAAATCCCAAGAAATCAGAATCTCTCTCAGGTTACACACATCGGGTGTAGTACATCTTCATTGAGACAGAATCAGAAGAACAGAAATTTGGAACAAACTACAGTAGCAAACAAACAAAACTAGAAAGGGATTATTATTATTATTATTATTATTATTATTATTATTTAAAATTGTGCGATCTTCACTATTATGAGTTTGCAGTCGTTGTCATTTACTTTTAATAACCATGTAGAACTTCAGCCAGGTACAGTAGCAAACAGCACTCTGGTGTGAGTATGAAGGTCCTGGCAGATGTGTGCACAGGGAGAAGTGGAACTATGGCAGCCTGAGCGACATTACAGAGATACTGGGCCGCATCTGTGATCCCATGGCAGCGAAGCTCAAGTGAAGGCCGAGTATAGGCCGAGTATAGGCTGAGTAGAGGCCTGTTTGTTAATTCCTGCTTCAGCACAAGTATCACAGAGGAACTTGCCTCTCCCAGAAACGGAGACACGCCGAACGAAGGGCGACACAGACCACGCCTGCCCAAGATTCTCAGCCGAACGCAGCTATTACCCACAACGAGAGCACAAGTGCCGTATGTGTTAGAGCTCTCCTCTGCCAAGAGGAGCACGCTATTCATTAGAAGAGAACTAATATTTATCAATAACTATCAAACTGGGGCCATTCAGAGAAAGCCAAGGAAGAATACCCTATAAGACAAGACACACCTTGAAAAGCCGGACACTATAGTGAACAAACATACAGGTTTTTAGAAAACCCTCAAAACTGCGTTTGGGTCACCCTGCAGCACAACATCTGGACAAATCAGGCCCTACACCTGCTACTAGCTGGTCTGGACAGGGCAGCATGGTTACATTTTACTAAGCTGTTTCACAGTATATATGTAAAATGTATAAGCATAATTTGCTTTTATCTACCGATAGAGCTCATGGAATAGGTCGGTGGAATTGCCACAAGTTGTGCTGACAAATCATTTGCTTTTGCTCTACATTTTTTCTATATAATCTAAAATATTTCCATACAGCAGGAGGGGGATGTTTTTTAGTGACCACTTTTTGTTGACTTTTCGCATCCTGACTAATTTTTTTATTAAATTGCTGAAAAACTCACCGCACCGTCTATGAATGGGTGCAACAGCAAGTACAAAAGCAAGTATGATTCGGATGTTTGGAGAGCGCATGAAGAGCTCATGCAAAAGAAGATGCAGTAAACTTTACACTCATTTTTTTAACATATATTAGAATTCTAGAATTCTAATCTTTACAAGGAGCAATTATTACAATTGCAAAGTTTGCTAAAATTTTATCAACAAAATTTCGAAAAATACCTAAACTGTACTGCAAAATAACATTACTTTGATAAATACCATAAATTTCATGGTATGAAACATTACATACTGCCTAAGGCTAATCTCAACCCAGCTGACTCTCACAGTCTTTGGTCCTTGCAATATGACAACTGTATGTGCATAACATGATATCAATATTAATATTACACGTCACTCAGCCACATTAGTCAGGGGTTTTTCTGAGAGAAAAAAAGAAAACAATTGGTATTGTAAACCTCAAGCTGTAAAATTAAATCGTAGTGGAAAATCTTCTGTCCAGATGGACCATTAGGAACACATTGCATCATAAGCTGTAAGTACGTATAACTGAATAATTTTCAGGGCAGAAACAGAGAATTCGCTGCACAATCCCACCTACAATAAAAGACCATAATCACTTAATTGGGTTAAATTAAAGTGAAACAAAAAGGACTCCACTTACTCTCAGGAACCAAAGCTGTCAAGGTTCAGCATTTGAGACACAGCTAAATTTCAGCAAAGTTATCCTTCTCAGAAGGCCTATTTATCAGACGGTTTACCAGTTCACTCTTCATTTTTATTTCAAGATATTGACTGCTATCTCACTTAGACAGGTTCTCTGTGAAGGACACAGAATTCGGTGTTGTCAAGGCCCACGAAAACCGGCTCAGTATGTGCTCATCGAACGAGGACCCCATGTTGCTTACGGCATGGCACACCTTAGACAGGACAATTGAGCATGCTGATACACACAAAAGGTAGCATTCACATTAAGTACCATCTATGGGCTACAGAACCAAAGCACTCATCGAAACCCAACAAAAACTCTAGAGAACCAAATACTTCAAATTCGGCACTCTGAGGCAGAAACAATGCCTGCTGAGACACAAATTCTGAAGAAACCCTTCTCCACCTAAAATCTTCTACTTCAAGCCAGTGCCTCAAATAAAAACCAGAATCTCACGACGTACCATTAACCAATCCATAAACCTTAAGTACATCCTCCAGTAGAGAAAAGGGCAGATTAGAAAAATTCATCAAGTCAACATAGTGACAAAAAATATCTACTTAGTATCAGCAATCACATCTCTATTTCTTGTCCCTGCCATATAACACAAGAACCACCCCCCTCTACAAAAGTTGAACTGTCATGGCTACCTCTCCTCTTCCTTCCAATCTGCCGATTGCTGCCTCATGATCGCAGTCCAGCCCCTGCTGAGTGGAACAGATTGGCTGGATAATTACATACTCTAACTGCAGTGGCCAGGTACCCCTGGGCTCAGCAAAGCCAACTCCCTAGTGCCACTGTCCATATGCAAACGACAGCGTGGACAGCGCCTGGTGCGACGTTCTCTGCGGTAGAACCACTCGCCGATTGGTCACCGAATCATGGTTACCATGTCAGCTAATTTGTGATACGGTAGGAAGGAATAAAGAGTAACTTTGATGAGCCCTGCCAGTAGGGTACAGAGAAAACAGAAGACACATGCCCAAGCAGCGGTCATTGTTCAGGGCCATGACTGACAGCTAGTAAATGTCTGTCAACCACAGCACCCAACTTACCAAAAAACGTTGTCCATATATTGAAATTTACTTTTACGAGGTATTTTCTACCCCAATCCCTTAACCAGCTTGTTAAGGGCTCCAACAACTCCGCTCCTGTTTCAAAATAACCGTACAGAAGGAAGCAGCACATCGCTGTACATAATCCAGTCACGTCATCATTCTTATACACTCACCCTCCACGTTTAAAAAGCAGTGAAATATATATATATATTTTTTTATTTTTTTTTTTGAAAAATAGACTTTTATTTGTTGCTGCTTTTGTTTTGTTGAATCACCTCAACTTAGATGTCACAGCTAGCAGACCGGTGCTTCAGTACCTATGCCACCACCACATTCCTGATTTTCTGAGGGTCAGATATACTACAAAATTAAAACAGATTCCTACCATTCAAGGCACAGATACCTGCACTCATGCCACTTTAAACAAATATGAAATATATACGTCTCCTTCTCTCCCCTGCGTGATAAATCTGTGGTGAACATCAACCATGCATGAGCTGAAAGGCCTTGAACCTCGACTTGCACCGCAGATGCAGTGACATCACCAGCTGACCCAATGGCTAGCATGGGGGGTCCTACTGTACAGGGGGGAAGTTAGGGAGATTCCAGGGGCCCCTGAGTGACAGGGGCCCTGAAAAATTTGGAAGAAAATTGGATTGGTCTGAGTTGGCGGCCCACAATTCTTTTTGTGGTAAAAGATCACAGAATTGATGTGATTGCATTAATGCATGAATGCGTCCCCATTGAGCAGAAATGCCGCAGGTATGTCCTGTATAAGAGAACAGGCACTAGCTTCTAATCTGCCACATGTAGGCCTATGTCTGCTAAAAGTTGTAGTAATACATCAAAAACCAAAAAAGGCCTGATATATTTATTCAGTTACATAGTTAGATATGAAGAGCATTGTGTAATCAGTATATTACACATATGGCATCCGCCCTTAACACTGCACTTGTAGGGATATTTAACAATACTTTGAGGGGTGTATGTGTGTCTTCGTGTTATTAACCAACACATGGTGCTCATACAAATCTGCTCAGAGTTCTCCTCTCTGCACTCACAAAGTAGAATGAATGTTTTGAGGAGAGCCTTTAACATGAGACGTGTTGTGCAAACAAACTTCTTGACTTCTTAGTTTCTGTTTCTTTTATACAGCTATTTGATATGGAAATATTGAATTTCACATGCATGCTAGGAAGACGGATTGATAAATAATGAATGTTGCATTATCCCATTTCAGGCAGCACAGTGCCGAACAGGAGCCAGGTATGTTCCAGCACCGTAAGAGACTCCATTACTGAACACTTGGACCCAGACGGCAGCTTGTTTTCATTGCCGTCATGATTGAATGTTAAAGTATATTTGGTTCAACTGCTGGAGGTAATTCTACAAACTTAAATCTTGAGGACTTGAAGGTGGACGTTTCCTCATCAAGCAAGTCGACGCACCAGCCCATTTTGTGACTTATTGTGACACACTGAATTTCAGCTGACCCATGCTTGAAACACGACGTGTTCGCTCTGAGGATGGCCGACAGTGAGGACGGCCAAACAGACAAGCCGTCGGCTCCAGCTCGCTTACCAAAGAAACGCGGAGGCTGTAAACATGTATCTTTTCCTCCGGATGAGGACATGGTGTCAGGTATTGAAGAGCTCAGGACACCGTCAAAGCTGGGTAAGCTGAGAGAGCCACAGTTTCCTCACCCACTTCGGCTAAATGTTGTTAGGGATTGTTTTTTAAAAGCAAGTTGTGATGCGTTCTGAAGAATTTGATATATTCATTATTTTTTGCGTGAGTGTGCGTCATGTCCTACAGTGATGTATAACACACTTGCCTGCCATTAATGTTTAGTCTACCATGGTAATTATTTGCCTGCTGGAGCAGTATTTTTTAGGCAAATATTTCATCATTAAATTCAATATAAACATGACACTTAGGAATATCAATTATATTAAACACTCTCCTGACCTGAATACCTGCTCTTCTCTTATGTTAATCAGTTATTTAAAAAAAAAAGAAACAGAAACCAAAGTTAAAATAATTTAAGTCAAAATTGGTTTGTTTGTCTAAATATCTCAAGGTTGGTTTTCAACCAACCCAGCAGCCCAGTGACTTTTCTTTGCATTGCTGGTTCTTCTCGAGTTGTATCCTGGTGCCTCTTCTCTCAGTCTCTGTCTTATATGAACACATTCATACACTCAGTGACAAGTTAAGCACCCAGACGGAGTGATGGAAATGAAATGAATCTGCATGTGGTCATGTGACTGTATCACAGTGATTATAATATCAGATCAAACAGATAACAGAGTTGGCAGTATGGGCTCACTGCTGGTCCCAAGTCCAATGCAGAACCGAGATTCATGGCTGAACATGGTACAGCGCCACTCGTCGTCAGTCCATGCCTCCCGGTTACGGCACCACGCCAAACACAGCCGTCTCTGCGCTGCTGGTAACAGCAGCCTACGCATGGGAAGGTGAACCCAGAGTTCGGCTGATGCCAGGCGTCGAGACACGGTGCGGGACGGCATGGGCTGTTGTAGAGAGTCCAATACCTGTATCTGGATGGCAGGTGCAGATGACATGGGGTTCCGTAATGCTTGGCGCACAAGACAACCATCCTCCCTTGGTGTGGTCTGTCTTGGGTGCCCTCATGTGCCCATTGGATCCAACATCGGGCGACTGTGACATCTGCATGCCCCACACGCCGGGCAATTGCACGATACGACCCCCCCGGCCTCATGCAAACCCACAATGTGACCCCTATCAAACTCCGTCAATTGCTGGTAATGCTGTCCAATGCGTCTACGAGGCGTCCTCTGTGTCTGGTGCCTAAACGCTCCAGCTCCTTGCAAATCAAATCATTTACATGCCCATCGCTGGTCTGCACATGTACAAATTACATCCAAATCAGACCATTACTTATGGGTGCTTAACTTTTTTTGTCACTGAGTGTAAAATAACAGCACCAATCAGCTTAGCAGACTGCCATTCCCCACACATCTGTACATAGCAGGGAATATTCATACTCATATTCATACTCATTAGTATTGCTTTTTTTAATGTGGCTGGTGATAATCAAGAAAATACATGCATCTTCAAATTCCTGTTTATATTTTAATCCCCTTCTGGATAAAGCAGATAAATACTGAACCACTGATTATTTCGTTCTTTTATTTTAGTTGACAATATCACCTTGACGGAGGTGATGTCAGCTTACAAGCAGAGTTGTGTCAAATACCATGTGGAACCCATATCGAAAGTACTGCAGCAGCTCCAGGTAGAGTACTATTACTACAATTCAATGCCTGTCACCCTGCCGGCTAACGCCAGTATGCACAGTGATCGTGACGGTCCCTCATGCGGCTTCTCTGAGACTAACAGATTCCTGCCTCTCCTCCAACCAAAACACAGCTCTCCAGACGAGGATATTCACACAAAACTCTAACGAGTTAATAAAATTCAAATGACGAAGCTGTAAACAAATACTATCCAGGTCCCACAGTGATTTTAAATTCATTTTATATACACATGCTCCTCGCTTTACAATGGTTCGACTTAAGATATTTCGGTTTTACGATGGTGCAGTAGCGATTCACACTCAGTAGTCATCAGACCGAACTTTGACTTCTGATCTGTTCCTGGTCCAGCGATATGCAATACAATATTTTATACTGATGCCAGGCAATAGCAGCATCTACGCAAGTAGCACTAGTGTGTAGCGATTGCGAGCACAAACATCTCATACAGTGTTTAATGATGTATCATATAGTTACTTAAACCTCTGGAGTCTGAGGCCTCTCAGTCACTTTTGGGATAGTCTGACATGCCTTGACATTTTAAAATATTTCACCTGTCTAAAAACATCTATGTCAAAGTGCTACAAATGCTTTCATTTAGCACAAACTCAATACCAATAGTCTGAGACCACATAGAATGATATTATTCTATTTTTTTGTTAAAATCAACTTTAAACATTTAATTTTCAAAAGCCTATTTTCAGAAGTGCTGAGAAATTGTTAAATATCACATTATAAACATTTCTAGCCAAGACTTTGAGACTTCTTATCATATCATATTCATATTCGGCTTACGATATTTTCCGACTTACGATCAGCAGAACAAAACCCCATCGTAAGCTGAGGAACATCTGTACTATGTTCTGCTTTAACTACTCGTGCTTATTTTTGCATAAAACACAGAACACATCAAGTGAATGACTTGCCAATGCTGACCGCAGTCAGCAGTCAGTTTACACACATCCATCCAAACTGCTTAACCAGTATAGGGTCCCGATGTTAGGAAGACAAAGACCCAAAATAGGAGACCCTCTGAATGGGATGCCAGTCTATTTCTGGGCATTAAACGCATGCAGCATAATTCAGCTCAAATACAGAGTAGTATAGGTGGTCTCTCCAAAAACAGAAACAGATGTACAGTTTAACGATAGCTGAAAGGAGACGTATTTAAAACGGCGCTCATAATAAGAGTATGTAATATCACGACTTAACAAGCATATTTATTAAATGAAGTTTTTGAGGAAGATTAGTGCCTGGGGAAGACTGTAGAAGGCTGTTTAAAACATTTACTGTACCCCGGGGCTTTCGGCTCCCTTTGAACAGTGTAAACCACATAAAAGAGCGTTTCTTTTGGTTAGATTTTCATATGACACAAAAACAATATCGGAGTTGGCCAAACAGTGGCTGCAGCTCTTTCGGTGTGATGCAGACGCATTGATAGCCTCAACGCGCAGCGCTGGTGAGGCAATTTAGATGGGTTTCATTAAGCGGACCTTCCCACCCGAAACCCTGAATGTTCAGGTAGATACCCAAATCAGCAAGCTGAAGGGAGGCAGTAGACAAAGACCGCGTGTGATGAAAAGGCCGAGGCTGAACACCGTATATTTCCATTCCGCATCCCTAATGGGTTCAGTGTTCACAGCAGCTGGACATGATCTGCATTAGTGGATGTGACTAATGGACGTGGCTTAATATGGGAGAGAGAAGGTTATTTCATTTTCCGGGGTAAATATTAAAAAGCATGCCCACATCACTTCTGGTTTAAGACAATCGGATAGCTGGGTCTCCATTTAACTCAAGGCAGAAAACTGAAATATAGCATCCAGTAGCTGAAGGGTGACTAAAATCCTTTGCTTTAAATGGTGCCTGCTAAGGATGTCTAACCTATACTATAACTTCGACTTGGTGTCGCAGCAATCGGTGTTGGATGTTCATAATGCACCATCCACAGAAACCTAAATATATACAATGACTTTTTAGGGTTATGGCACATTTTATGACTCCAATTAATGGTTTTACCTTAGAAAGGACTATCTTCAATTTCAAATCGGGGTAGATGAACAAAGGAAAAAGTGAAAATATTTTGAAAGTCAATTAAAATTTTGTGTACGTTTTCATTTTTTTAATGATAAATTAAGTTACTAATTTTGTCTATGCTCTTTCTAGACACTGCAGGTTTAATTGCTAATTGTTAACTGGGAATGAATACATTTGCATATTAATTAGTTCCCCAATTTACATTTTTAATTTACTGCCTTCAAAGGGCGTGAGATAAAAGGTCGTGTTATTTTAAATAATTTATCCTTTATTGCTGAAAAGACGCTGAAAGGAAATATGCTGCTGATTTTAACTCTTGGGAACGTTTACCATACAGACGGCATATATTTCTTGTGTTTTAACTCATGAACTGTAAAATGCTCCTGTTCCTGTTCCTTAGTTAGTCTGCTGAGGAACAGGAGCTGGCTGCCGGATCTCATCATTCCAGTGTAATCCACATTTTCCACGGTCATCCCTGCCATTCAGTCGTGGTGCCACTGCAGTTATAGCAGCTGCAGACTGCAGAGCGGTCATAGGTGCGGACGTCACTCTCCTCGTGACTTACGCCGTTCTTGCAACGTGAGCGTTTTAAAGGCTTCTCGCTATCAAGCTCCATGAAATGAAATGAAAGAATCATTTTTTAGCCCCATTTCTGCACATCCTGCGACACTGCTCTGCACCAGACAGCTCATTAATTCTACATCAGGATGGTCGCATCACAGGTCCAAACGCTGCCTCGTGTTTCCCTGCCTTTTCTGTGTGACGCACGAGGACCTACCTTTGGATCACTATGCTTCACTTGCTTGGTTAATGTCATCATACATGCTCTAATATTTTGACAAAATGGTACAAAAATTCCTAAACAAAAAATGAGTATATGCATTTCTCCCAGCTTCCATCGCAATTCAGAGACCAGGTGGAAAAAAAAATAGACAATATATAATCAATAGAAATATTTTCAATCCTGTATTCCCATTACATACTACGCCATATGCCATTACGAAAGACCCCCCATATCTGACACAAGTAAGCCAGCAGTCTGCCCCAGAAAGCAGGAGGCAGGGAACCCACCCACCCACCCCCCAGACAGGATACTGGTTCATGGCAGGGGGAGACTTCACTTCAGCTAGCCACATGCATTTGGACTGCAGGAATAAACCAGAGAAAACTCCCCACATGGGGGGCGGGGCAAGATTCAAACCCAGTCCTGGAGGGGGGAGCTGACAGTGTTACCCACTGAGGCCCATATTTAGCTGCTTAACACCCCATTATTATCTCACTATTCATCGAATCCAGCAAATTCCATATAGGCCTTCAGAAATAGCAACAGCATTGCACTAAATTATTATTATCATGTTTAAATATTTATTGTAGCCTCACATTCTGTTTTCCAGAATATTTCATTTATTTGTGCACCATGTACTACTTTTTAAGTTTGCAATACGTTTGTTTGTCTTTGTGCCTTGTCTGTCTGCAACTACATGTATGTTTGTTGCTACACTATATTCCTGCTGCTACATGCACCAGAATTCCCTCAATAAAGTTAATCTTAGTCTTAACATTTGTATAAATATGATGAGTCTCTTTTACTTTTTCTCCAGGAGGGGGCAACACTGCAAGGCAGGTGCACACAGTTAGATCTGCAAGGTAACATTGCTACTGTCTTCTCATCGATCCCTATGTGAAAAGGGATAGAATTTTAGTATTTATTACTGTGGTCTCCCTTTGATTGCTCCTAATGTTATTTACACCTACATGGCAGTAACATCTTTCAGGGGATCCGTCAGTCTCCACTCCATTAATGTACACTTGCAGATGCATCAGGTCAGATTATCAAATTATACAATCGGTACAGAGGGCTTCATTGTGGAATAAATCCTCAGGTCCAATCATGACAACAAGAAGCAAGAACTTTACATGTGCAGTGAGGACAATGGCACTGGGCATTAAACTGCTTCTACAGTAAGCTGTGTGCTTTGAGTTTTAGTTCCTGGAAACACCATCAGATTTAGAGCTTGACAAGCTCATTCCTTTGTAGGGAAAGTCTGAGTCGCTTTTACTCTTCTCTGCAGGGAGCGAAAGCTGAAAAGTCAGTGCAAACATTTGGGGCTGTTCTGGCCCCACTATTATCTCTGCTTTCCACCTTCAAAAAGCTTAGGCTCCTGACTGAGATGGGCAATTTGGCTGCGAGGAAATCATAATTATACAAATTCTGATTGCTTTTCAGGTGAACGATTAGATAACCATTCATGTGAGACTCTTGAAGATATTCTAAAATTACTGCAGTTTGATTTCATCAATCTACGGGAGACAGAGCTGGAGGAGAATGTAAGTACTTTGAGAGAAAAGCTTTGTTGGCTCTGTGGACATTTATAGCTGTCATGGTGGAGCGTTGTGAACAACTGTCTTCAGCCTTAACCTGCCTTGTCTGACGCTCAGTGATGTTTTTTAGGGTGCTGCCTCATTATTGGACATGATTTTATACTATGAATCAGCAAAACATCTGGACATATCTTTCAATGCAAATATTGGGATTTCAGGTTGGCAAGCACTTTCACGCTTAATTCAGCAGGTACAGTTCAATAACAATCAACTTCTAAGACCTGTATTAACAGTGTATTATTGATTTGTGATTATCAGTCAAGAGTTTAACGCTGCTGTACACTGTTTGCAGAAGTGGATCCATTTTCTAAGAATTCAAATTGAACTGTGTGAACAGTCAGAAAGTTTGGTTATGCTACATTAAGTGTATCTTCATAATGCCTTTATACTGCATTTGTAGAACATTCAGTGCACCTTCATAATGCATTTATAGTACATTCATAAGCAGCATATACATATACCTTAAGATCCTAAAATACCTTAACGGCTTAAATATACATTAATAACAAACCTGATATGATAATAACAAATATTGTAATCATATAATCATATAATGTTTGTTCTTAATGTGTATTACAGCTGTTACGGTATGTTAGGATATTGAGGTATAATTACGTGTGGCTTATGAATGCATTATGAAGCTGCACTGAATGTTCTACAAATCCATTATAAATGAAGGTGCACTGAAAGCGTCATTAATGCATTACGAAGACACAGTTAATGTCGTTACCGAAAGTTCTATGGTAAAAACCACACGTGTAATCGGCTACCCTTTGAAATGTCATATATCACTGGGAAAGAAACCCTTCACATGTGAAATGAATAGTCTAGAAGGAAGGGTGGAGCAGACTTGGAGGTAAAGGTGAAGGGGACTTGGGGTTAGAGGCGAGCAGGTCCTGGGATCATTTACGGCTGACGCTTCTCCCGCAGAGCCGTTCCCTGGAGAGGCTGGATGCCAGCGACATGCCCCTGATGGAGCGCCCCGCACGCTTGCTGTCAGGGTCCCTTCTTACCAGCAGGTTGTCGGTGCTGCACTTGGACAACAGCAGTCTGAGTGGAACACCCCTCTTCACTCTAGGTAGGCCTGCACTCCTGGGGACAGGTCCAGGGTCACAGGGGAGCGTGCCAAGATAGGACAAACATTTAAAACGTATTCTCACTTTGCATTTCAGTTCATTGTGGAATAGAATTTCTATTATTTAACAAAGAAAAGGTTATTAGGATCATAATACAGTGATTCACATGTCATTTACATATTGCTCCTTTCACAAAGAGAATACATACCTAAACGCAGCGGCCGCTGACGTGTGTGTCTGTCCACGGCCTCACTGGGAGGGCCCAGCACAGGGACAGGGCCGGCCAGGCTGACCAGCAGGAACAGATGATAGGAGAAGGAGAGCCAGATTTTGGCCCTTGACCCACACAGCAAGAATCACCCAGGATTAGATGTCCTAATCTTCTGCTTGTCACTTTACACAATGCTGCACCGATCTGCACGTACCACTGCAGCCAGTAACTTCATAACCCGATTTAGCTGTGATATTGGAGTCACTTTCACTGATAATGCTGCTGTTATAGACAATGAGAAATTAGTTAGTCTGAACTATGGAGAAGTTGAAATACAGTTCATGTGCTTTTTATATATGAATATTTTTATAGATGACGTTACAGAACAATAGGAGAAACTAAAAGCAATGCTGGGAGATGGAGTGGTCTGCTTTGTGTGGTCTACACTTGACTAACAAAGAGTCCAAAGAGAACCAGTTTCACTGGCTCAGTTTCAGATGCTCCAGTTCCAGATGAATTCGTGGAATTCCTGATGAAGAAAAGTTGATAAAATGTTTGCTGTGACTTTGAGTTAGAAAGGAAAATGTTTGCCCTGACAGACTTAGAAGGTCCCAGGTGCAACTGAATAGAAACTTGCTTCTATCATTGCCTTGACATGTCTTCGCTGAGGGCCAAGCTCGAGGATGTTGGCTGCACGTCACAGCTATTGATCAGCGGGCTATCAATGCAGATCTGGTGTCCACACATTGGATTCACCAGAATCAGTCTTGACGACAACAACGTGGACAGACAAAAAAAAAATAATAATAAAAGTACTTGATCAAACATCAAGCAAATATATTTGATGGGCCACTGTGAGTGTTACAAGAAAACCACAGCAATCATAAAAATCATAAACACCTGCATTGTATTCTTTTGAAAGGTCGGAATACAAAGAAAACCCAAAACGCATATGCAACCAAGTAGCTGAAAATGCTTCACATGTTGAAACTGCAAACTGATGCTGGTTCACTGAACAGAGCAAAACACAGAGAGGAAGCACTTATGAATGACTGGAGAACATCTAGGAACAGTCACTCAAGTCCTGAAATGTCTGTCAGCGCACACATGCTGTTCTATTTACTTACATCCAGTTCATCACAAAGGGCAGTAATTTCAGGGGATTCTCCAAAAGGAATCAAAAAAATGGAGAAAAAAAACATCTGAGATGTGTCTCCAACTCTTTCAAAGAAGATGTATGATAGTAGCCATAAGAGAGGGATGGTGTGACCCTCTATGGAGCCCACAACTATACTTCTGTATCGACAATCACAGTTATTCTTTTTTCTTCTCAAAGTACTTCATTGATGTATTTCTGGTCTGATTCTCAGTTGGAATTCTTAAGATGAATACCACCCTTCGAGAGCTTTATCTGGCTAACAACAAGCTGAACAGTTTCCAAGATTCAATGCAACTGGGAGACCTTCTGAAGTTCAACCAGAATCTCAAGTGTCTGGATGTCAGCAATAATCTAATAACTGATTCAGGTGAATGTTACATCAATTCACAGTTAACACCTCTGTCTACTACATTGGTGGCTTTGTAATGGGATTTGTGTTCCCCAGCAGGTCTGGAGGAGATCTGTGATGGTCTAAAAGCTCAGAGAAGCAGACTACAACAGCTGGTGCTGTGGGGTAACCATCTCACAAACCATGGCATGGTCCACTTGGCTGGCGTTCTGGTAAGAAATTCCCAGAGAAGGCTGCAATGACAAAGCGTTACTCACACTAAAGCAGTGTTTCCCAGTCCGGTCCTCAGGGACCTACAGCCGGTCCGCGTTTTGGCTCCCTTTGAGCTACCTGCCAGACAGTCTACATTTTCGTTTTCAAAAATGTGGGCTGTGTGGGGGTCCCCAAGGATCGGATTAGGCAACACTGCACTAAAACACATTTATGGATTCTGTGCATAGTACGACTGACAATCAGTACGGTGTGCTGCCCCAAGACTTCACACCATTTTACGGGAGAGAGAAGCTGTGGAAGACTCCACACCGGCTGCTAGAACAGCTGCCTTACCTCTCAGCCGTGTTCCTCCTCTGGAGTAAGACTCCACAGTATCAGACCTCAGTGTAGACAGAGTAAGAGACACACTATCTAAGACCTCCTGTAAAATCAGATCTGCTTACTGTCAGAGTAAAGCACATGCTCTTTCATTCCAGCAAGAGAAATTAAATGGATACAAATTAAGAGCCTGCTGTTCTCCCCTCTTGGCTTCCAGGTTGGTTAGTCTGGGGTAAAAATAAAGCCTGTTCTCACCACTCCAGCTGGCTGAATGGGATCACTTTGATTAAATAATAGATATGTGTTATGGAGTTTTTTCTTATTGTGGACTGTCATTAAGAAGGATACGTGAATGTCTTTGTAACTATAATGATCATAATTAGCCCAAAGGCTGGTCCTGTTGAATATGACACTGGAAGGGCTGTTATTAACCTTTTTTCTGTGTTGCCTCAAAAAAGGAAAAGAAACCATGAACCAGAAACTGTTTCACTGGAGTCTCAGGCATCATTAAATAAAATAACATAACAATAAACTATATTCGTTATGAATGGGTGAATTCCACCATTGACCATTGATTTTTTTTCCCTGAAATCATATGACTTTGTTTTAAGATTTATGTTTTCAGGAAGTAAAAGATAGCCTTCCACCAATAGCTCTATCAGCCTTTGATTACTTTGGGCTTGCCCGGTCCAGGCCCAAATCCAGAAATAAAATTTCATTGGGTGTCCGGCAACCGATTTTGCAGACTGGCATGGAGAAGGTGGTGGGGGGGGCTGCGTGGTCCTATTTATCTTGTTACAGCTTGCATTACTATAAACACAAACAACAAAAGCGCATTTGTTGTAGTGAGAAAAATGAATAATTTCAAAGCACTGGAAATACAGAAGGCAACTGAACTCCTTACCCCTCTGTGGCATTAAGTTGGTGCTTGTGCTCTCTGCCTTGGCGCACGTGTGCCAAGTGAAGAATCTGGGGAATGATCATTTAGGAGGCTCCAGTCAGGGCCTGCAGGGGCTGTGGGGTGTTTGGGGGTTTTTGTTGATACCCAGCCCATCCCCTCATTCATTAAAGTCATTGTTTGGGGCAAAAATAGTATGAAATACCAAGGTGTTGACTGGAAAGTGGCCAAATTAGTAAATTATTCACATCTGCATGGTGGTATTTCCTCTCTACAGCTGAATTAATTAGCCAAACGCTGAAACATAATGAAAAGTCCTTTCCCAGATTTTATAGCAAAAGTGGTTTTCTCTTTAAAAAGTCTCTGATTCCTTATTTGTGTGTAGCCTCATACTGGGCATGTTCCGTTCCAGCCTTCGATAAAAACACTGGAAATATTGAACTTGGGCAACAATAATCTTGAGAACCAAGGCGTTCAAACGCTGAAGGAGGCCCTCATCTCCAGCCCCTCGATCCTGCAGCTGGGCCTCAGCTCTACAGGAATCAGCTGCGAAGGTATAACAGTTTATCACCGTCTGCCGTGTTTTCACACATTAGCAAACAAAAGAAATGATCCCTCATTCCGTCTGGGTTTGTCTTTGTCAGGTGTTGTGGTCCTGGCCGAATTCATCGCTGAAAGTCGTCACATTCAGCAGCTTGATATCTGCGAAAATCTGATTGGCACTGGTGGCCTGCTGGCTCTGTCACATGCTCTGAAGTTTAACCAGACACTGGTCAAGGTGGAACTGGACAAAAAGCCAAAGGAGGAGGAGGTCAGTTTCAAACTCTACTTTTTATACAGCCTGCTTAGAGCATGATGGAATTGCTCAGTGACACGGTCTGTTTTCTGGGTGAGTCATATCTGCGGAAACCCATTCAGTGTCCATGTTAGCTGGCAGACTTACGCTGCTCTCGCACCTCTAGTTAGTCATTTTCAGTCGTATCCAATTAAACGCCATGACGGGATAAACAGCAGCTGCTATGTATATCTGCTGGTTTGCTACCATCATCCTGTCTCTGAGCATTAAGAGTCTGGTATCACACAAGTTAAAGACGGACAAAATCACCATTACATAAGAACATAAGAACATAAGAAATTTACAAACAAGAGGAGGCCATTCGGCCCATCAAGCTCGTTTGGGGAGAACTTAACTAACAGCTCAGAGTTGTTAAAATTTTATCTAGCTCTGATTTAAAGGAACCCAGGGTTTTAGCTTCCGCTACGCATATGTAAGTGTACATATGTGTTACGTCATGCATTTACTGTTCAGTCCTTATATACATATTAACATTATTGCATGCTGTTATACAGTAAGACTTTGATATATTGTATATTATCTTTGTGTTGCATCGCTTATTGCATGTTCTAAGTGAATCTCAAAATGTCTAAGAACAAAAAAGATGTATATCTGGCTGATATTCAGGCTGATTAACTCTGCGTGCTACTAATTACTAGGTATCAACTACCATCTTTTTATGTACATATCATGTTTAATTTTTCGTGTCAGAATGTGTCAAGAGGCTTCAGCTTCCTCTCTGAATGGCAAGGGAGTGGGCTCTTGCTGGGGTAACTAATGCAGGATAAAGAGTTTGTTGGTCTCATAAATCTCATTCAGGTGTGATAGATCATGTCAGTAATATTTTACCAGTGTTTGATTTCCTGATGACTTTATATCATAATATAGCATAAATTCATATTAATTACAAACAATCATAAATGTCTTTGGCGGAGATAAATCACTAATAAGCACTATTTCCAGGTAAAATAAGGGTTACTTGTAGTATCTTTGTTTACATCTTACATTTTTACATTCATCTCCGAGCTTCTCCATTTGATCATCACCCAGTTTGGTGTGACGATCAATTATTTACTCATTTGAAATATTGATGTAGGCATAGCTAGAAGGCCACCGTGGAACGGAAGCATTTCTCCCCGGATACATCTGTCAACCAGACTAATGAACAACATATCAAACATCACTGCCAAACATTCTACACACAAGGTTAAATATCTGTGTGTTAATGAAAACATCCATCTCAGCTATAAATAGTATAGAAACACATTATATTTCTGCATGAGATAAAACCTTCTGTAAAACCAAATGCTATGTATGCAGTGTTTTAAAAGCAATAGGGTTTCCGGGGCAGGATCCTAACAACACGTGAAGTTGGAGTAAACAGTGTGTGTGTGTGTGTGTGTGTGTGTGTGTGTGTGTGTGTGTGTGTGTGTGTGTGTGAGTGAGGGGGGCGTGGGGTTGACTTGGATAAAAGGTCATTTTGCTCCTGGGAATACGTCTTTAGCAGCTAATAAGATCTCCTTGCACAGACACATTTTTGAGGATATTGACCTTTTTTAGTCATGGTGTGATCTTTCTGTAGATGAACGTCTTCATTCCATTTTTCCTATAGACACAGTCATTGTGTGACCCTGCTCGTTCTATAGACCCAGTTGTGTGATCTTTCTGTAGATATCGTCTTCCTTCGATCTTCCTGTGGACCCAGTCATTGTGCGCTTATTCTGCCGACCCAGTTTTTGTGTGGTCTTTCTGTAGTCGTGGTCTTCACTCAGCCTTGTTATAGACATAGTCCTTGTGTACTCGTTCTGTGGACCCGCTTGTGTGATCTTTAGATGTCGTCTTCATGCTGCCTTTCTATAAACATGGTCGTCATGCACTCCTTCTGTATTCATGGCCTTCATGTACATTTCTATTTGCATATCAAGTACAACTTCTTGACATGTTCAAAGGAAATGGCCTGCTTGCTGGCTGTGTAATTTACTGTGACACTGGTTTCCATATCGAGGCATTAATTAGCCCCTCTGAGTGCCCGCGTAGCACAGAGCGGGAGCTCAGTGTGCAGTCGCCAGGGGGTAGCCGCAGTGGTGACCAGGCCGCCGTGGTTGGGATACTTGCTTCCAGTGCTCACTCCTGCAGGCTCCTTGAAGTCTCACATTTGATGGCTCTTGCTCTCACTGTAACAGCATCACTTCCTACTGCTCTCTGAGCTATGATTCATAGTCATACTAGTTGAGGATATGTATGCATGTTAATGGAGCGGAGTACGTAGGGTGGAATTAAAATGTTCTAGGCCTAATCATGAATACGCTGAGCTTTCACAAACTGAGCAGTAGGTGCAGCTTTTGGTTTTACTTCCTCAAAATATCAGGCTGCGTTTTTTTTTTTTAGTGAACAGGCTCCCTTCCTCTGTGCAGTAGACCTTAGGGTACCCTCCATGTCTGTCCTTCCAGCTGGAGTACCAGGTCACAAAGGACACTGCACACTGGGGGGAGAACGGCAGCCTCTGTCCCTGTCATACTGGTTTGCCTGCCTGGGCACCGTGGAGGGGAGATAATTGGATTTGTTGTCACCTCCAGTAGCTGCCAGGAGCTGGCGTCTGCTGTGGTTAGCAATGAAGACATCACTGTGACAGGGCCCAGAGAATGAATCAGCTGGCATCCTGGCAATGCTAGTAAAGGCTGGGGCAGTGTCCAGGCAGCCAGGGTTAGACCAGCTGTTCAGCACACCTCCAAGTTGTAGCAGAGATGGGGCTTCCAGCTCTTGTCCGCTTTGCCAGCTGGAGGAGAAGAGGCCAGGGCTGCTCAGTGATGGTCTGTCAGTCAGTCAAATGCTGCTCCATATCGTGCAATTTCACATAAATAGCTTTACAGTTGATTTCCAGAGGGGTTAAAAAAACTGGAAGCTCCATGAGTATTATAGTGTCTATAATAGAAAGATAAATATCTGTACATGGATAGTCCGGCTTGGAGATTCTGTTACTGACATCAGGGTGCTGGGCTTGTGATGAAGCTAATTTAGTAGAATGTCTTGGGATAGTCAGACACATTCAGTGGACTATCTACATAGGAAAGATGTCCCAAAGAAAGAGAAAAGAAAGAACAGAATAAATTTATTTTCATGATCACATAATAATGTTCACATTACTGTAAAGTTAAAAACAGAGCTGTTTGAAGGTCTGTTGCCATCACTGAAGCTTTGATTTGGTGCTTTCTGGAATGCCTCTGCAGTCCTTACAGAACACTGTGAAATGGTCCCCAAGGAAATAGGGTGTCGAAGTGTGAACTAGAAGCATCTGTTGGCTCACTACTCTTCCTATTCTCCCCAAATACCTAATAAACTAAAAACCACTTAAGAGCTGCCGGCAAGGGCCATAGGATTCTCCCCTAGACCTACGAGGTGCAACTCTTCAAACAGAATATAAAAACCATTTCTGAGCAATTCAGATAATAAGCTGCAAAAGACCCGGGTTTTAGTGAACCGCCTTGACTGTCATTAGGCATTAGCCTGAGTGCGCCCCTCAGGAACGTATAAAACTTCACATTAACTCCTATAGCCCTGAGGATCTCAAGAAAACCCTGAATAAACGAGTTGAATTGACTCTCTGATTTGCAAAAGACCAAGATTTTGGGAAACAAAACTACTGAGTCCTGAGTTTTCACTAAATAAAAAAGGAAAGCAGTAGGAATGTCAAAAATTCCCATTCAATCTTGAGAAGACAGACAACATCAGCTCATTCACTTCAATGTAATTCATCTTATTCACATAAATGCAAATGTAGTTTAACTTAAGATACAAAGCTTTGGGCTGCATCAAACACTTCTGACATTCTTGAAGAATGGCCATGTCTGATGAGTGCCAGATAGCAGCCAAGAATTCGACCGGATCTTATGTGTGCCAGAATTTCAGCCAGCAGTCTGACCATCTCTGATGAGTGCTAGATTTCAGCCGTGAGTCTGCTCATCGCAGATGAATGCCAGATATCAGCCGGCAGTCTTACAGACTCCGATGAGTGCCAGAATTTCAGCCTGCAGTCTGACCACCTCTGATGAATGCCAGATTTCAGCCGGCAGACTGACCATATCAGATGCATGCCAGATATCAGCCGGCAGTCTTACAGACTCCGATGAGTGCCAGAATTCCCGTCGGCAGTCTAACCATCTCTGATGAATGCCAGTTATCAGCTGGCAGTCTGAACGTCTCCGATTTGATTTATTTTTATATAGCGCCTTTCACAACAGAGTCGCCCCAAGGTACTTTACATGAATGTGTTGTAATACATCCCCGCATGATTTATACAGAATAATTCAAAAACAGGGAAAAGGGAAGACAGAAATAAAATTTAAAAAGCCAGATAGTAATGGAGGAGAGGAACCAAAAACTCCCAAAAAGGCAGAAAAAAACTCTGGGAGTCCAAGGTCAACTGGCTGCCCAACCCCCCCCCCCGGGCATACTGACAGTATAGAAAAAAAGAAAGTAGGCTTGGTCGCTATAAGGTGTAAAGTGTAGTCAAGTCAAACCAAAGTCCATCAGTGACTCAGTTCTCTGTGCCAGTCGTTGTGGGTTGGCGGATTGAAGGCTGCACCCAAGACGTCCGACACTTCCATGGGTCTGAACCAGCAATCCAGCTCAGATAGTGCACACCCTGGGCACCATCCGGACATGTGGGAAGGAAGGAAAAGAGCAATAGTGGTCAGAACATACATAGACATATTAATAGAGGAGTGCATGAGGTCAAAAGGGTATGTATAGCAGCACCAGCAGCCATAGTTGTGGTGTGTTGTGTGTTAAGTTGTGGGTAAGCTGAAGTAATAGGTCTCCAGTCAAGATCTAAAGCAGGGGTCACCAACTCCACTCCTGGAGAGCTACTATCCAGTAGGTTTTCTATCCTACCTGGCTTCTGATGAGCCACACCTGCTCCTGGTATTTACC
>JAODJU010000025.1:13206809-13219904 GCA_026776725.1 Gnathonemus echidnorhynchus | reverse complement strand
GGGCGGGGGGCGGGGGCATGTGATGGTAACACACAGATCAAACTCTAAGATGAAGACACGGCACAGTGTGGGCAGAGCTGCGACCAAGCTGCGCCGCTCAGGCCCTAAGAACACAGGACAACATTGTTTCCAAAAACAGCTGAAGAAACAGAAGTTTACTGTGCTGCCTTAGAAAAAAAACAAAGCCTGCAATCTGATATTACAAGCAAATAGAAGCGTGAGGCTGCACCCAGCGCGAAGGAGACTAAGGTCGCTCCATGCTAACGCTGGCATTCGGCTTCAACGGGCAGTTTATTCTGCAAGACCGAATATAGCTGGATCACACAGGCTCACCCACTCCTTCCAGCTCGCCTCCCTCTCAGCTTCCTCCTCCGCCTCTCTGCGCTGCTTCTCGGCTGCCTCAGCTTCCACGCTCCTAAGATGCTCCTCTGCCGCCCTTTGCTCCAGTAGCTTTCGCTCCTCTGGACTGGGCCCATAGTTTCTGGGCTTCCCCAAAGCCGAACCTATCTTCTCCATCACTGCCATGTACTCCACATCATCACTGCTGGAGATTTCTAAAGAAAGAAAGAAAGAAAGAAAGAAAGAAAGAAAGAAAGAGAGAAGTAGTAAAGGCCAAATGAAGTTCCATGAACCATTTGCTGTATTCTTTTGACACCACTAGATGATGCTCTTGGTTTGCTATGGGGCATGGCTAACGCTATAAAAAAAGAAAGCGACATCTACTGTTATAATTGTACAGAGTTGGGTAGAACATCATTAGGCCCTCAGCCTAATTTCACATGCTACGTCTGCAGTACCGATGTGCTCAGGGTGAATCTCCAGTTCATCAAAGTAGTTAAGCACTGTTTCATCCTCCGTGTTGATGTCCCTGTAAGATGCTAGATGCTGAAGGAACCTCTCCTGAGCGTAGTGGGTTCCCTGGACTACACTCTCTGGCAAATTCAGCACACGACTAGTCAGGAATGCATCACTGGCTTCCAAGCAGAAAACATACTCTGTGATAAAGGAAAGAAGAATACTCACACACCAGAACAACTATACCACCTAGTACTCAACAGCCATTTACCAACAGCATGGGCAAAGGCCAGAGTTGGGATTTTTGAAATGTAAAACCCCACTGAAAATGTAATAAGCCATGTAACTATTTTGATTACTTCAAAGTATTGTAAATTAATACATTTGATTACTGTTTGATTACTTTTCTAACAAATGTTTTAAACTGGGCAATAAAGCTGAAAAATCCCAACATCTTTGCTGACCCGTGTTATCTGGAAATATGGTAAAAGGCGGCATTTCTGCACAGTGAAGATGCAAAGCTAATGTTACATTCTACATATAATCTTTTTACCAAAAAGGATATGTTCAGATGTAACCCCTATGTAATCGTCAACATTTTGATTAGTAACTGTCATTTAATTACATTGTTTTTCTCAGTAACTGTAACCTATTACATTTATTTTTATTATCTAACACCAGTACATGTAACTAGCTACACTGGCAGTGAGATTTATATTACTGTTGTAAATATATGTTTCTGTCTCAAAGCTTTTAAAACCACTTCTATGCACACTTCTGACAAACCTGGGATGATTTTATTGTCGATCGATGGCATTTTAGATCCAGAAACATCAGACTCATCTTCCTCGGCTCATGTGAAGGAAAGCAAACACACCCGTTATCAGAAGAAAATCGATGCTTGAAGTGCCGATAGAAAAAGGAAAATTGCATGACATTTACCACCAAACAGTTCCTTGGCCTGCTCATGTGTTTTAGGAAAACCATCCAAAACAAATCCTTGGTTCCTGCATGGTTTTGACTTCAGTTTTTGTTTCACAATATGTATAACAAACTGGTCATCCAGGCGACCTAAAAAACACAAGTTAGTAATCAATGTCTCCCTAGACAGTGAAACACCCACAAGTTAACATAACATCACCAAACATGCTGTATTAAAACTAACTCCAAAGCTATGTATGACCTTTTCGTCAGCCTGTGTTGTCTGCGTGTGCTACTTCCTGACGGCTTCCTGGCCGAATTCTGCTATATACCTCCATTTTTATCCATGTTCTCCTTCAACGTCTGCAAAAACCTCTGAGCATCTTCATGATCACCGTCTCCATCTTCCAATGCAACTTGTTTCTCCTGAAATTAACCCAGACTTTACATAGTATTTCACAGAATCTTGAACAACAAAAGACTTGCATGCTGTTGGTACAAGTTAGTGGCACTTATTCCAGATGTTTACACTGTAAAAGACACTGACCAGCTGTGCGACACACTCAGTTATGGCATCTTTGAGCTTGATGTGATGCAGTTTGTACTGCCTGCAGATCCTCTCAGACACACCACTCTTCCCTACAGCTGGAGGACCCAAGATGGCGACTCGAACAGGCTGGAAATAATTTCATAACAAGGACTAATGAGATCATCACCACTCACAAGACATTATTTTGCTGTTTGAACACATATTGTGCCACACTTTCAATGGTGCTGAAATTTATCCCAAGCTCAGTTCCATGTTTTATGCATAACAGTATATAATAGCAGATAATTACATTATTTATTGCAAATTTGAAAAGCTCATGAAAAATCTTTCAGGATGAGAACCTTTCAACTGGAACATTTACCAGTAATCCTCTGGCTTGTTTGTATTCCTCCACAATGCCATCAATGTTCTCAATAATTCCAAATTTTGACACCCAATGAAGATTAAAATTCTCCTTCAAAAAGACGGCCTCCATGTGCAGGTTGACAAAGAGGGAATCAATGTCTTTTTGCTGAAAAAGCAGAACAAACCGTTTATTTTTGTGATGTATTCTGGGATAGTTTCTTTAAACAGTTTCAAACACTTAAATCAATGAAGCACTTATGTATGAGCAAGTACAATGTCATTTATAATTTCAAAAGCAGAACACTGAGCCAAATCTGGAAACCTGATATATGAACACTTTTACACACCGTCAGATCTTCTGTGAGGAAAATATCTTCTTTTGGTACCTTTGCTATTTTCCCAGGCCCAAGTTCTGCACTTATTGCCTGAGTAGCATATAAAAAAGACACATTTTATTAAAGTAATTTCAAGCAGGATCACATTTAACACAAATTACTTCACTAACTGGTTGACTTAACCTTCACAATATCTTCCAATGAATTCTTGGATTCATCCACGGCAATTAAGTAATGCGTCCTTGGCTTGTGGTCAATGACATTTTGGATCACACTGCATATAAAAAAAGCAAGACAAATTTCTTAGGTAGCTTGATCATCAGAATTCAAGTTCCTTCTTTTATGGTACTATATTTAGATAATGGATCTCTTCATTTGTGCAGCATATATAATGAGTATATATGACAAACCCTGCTAGGTCATTCACATGAATTGTAGGAAGAATATTGTTGCCTGGTCCAAACACAGGGATTCTTGAAGCTTCTCCCAACCAACACATCTACAAAAACAATGTACTGTTAAATTACAAAACACCATAATAAAAATGTAAATCCTGTAATGAATGTGAACACACGTTGCCAAAACATTAGTCATGGGCTCCATTTCAGTCGAATTTGCCTGTTTACACCAATGAGTAAATGCAATTTTGCATTCTGCAAGTTATTGAATTTTTCAGGACTTCATCTGTCAACAGAATCACTTCTCTGTTGAGATTAGACTGCTAGTATTGGATCCTTAGCTGACTAAATATCATCAAGGTTCACATATAATGCATATTCATTTTAAGGTAACATCATTCATAAAATGCAATCCCATACATACATATGGGTTATGCTGTACCTTAAAAAAGTAGTGAAATATATCTTCTTCCATTCCATATTGAAGTCCTGATGCCACAACATAGGTAGAAAACCTAGATTTTTTCTGAAAGGAAATAGTTTTACTGAAGTAGTAGAGTGCCATGCATCCACTGAAGTCCATCCAGTCCTACTGGAAGTAACGAGTAACTATGGCAGAGCACATATAACACAAACAGTGGGCTCCAGAAGTATTGGCACCCCTGACTGTAAAAGCACTAAAAATACCGTTAAAAATTATAGCATGTGGGGTTACAGTCAAAGATGTGGAAAAATATCATAGTTTATTAACGTTCCAGTGGAACTAACCAAAAACATACATTTAGCACAAAAACAAGATTCACCAAAAATGAACATTTCATGAATTTTAGTGCTGCAGATCAGTACTTGGCAAAAGATGACAGTATGGAGTCTCTTCCTGTACTCTTTGACAAGGTTAAGGTATGCATTTGGAGGATCCTACCAAGATGAGTCACATGGGTTTGGGTTTATCAACTGCACTCTTCTGTTCAGCCCACAGGACTTGCATCTGGATGAGGTCCGGTGACTGTGATGGCCTTTGCAGGACCTTGATGTTGTTGTCCCAGAACCATTTCCATGTGGATTTTGAGGTGTGCTTTGAGTCACTGTCTTGTTAGAACGTCTACCTTTAGCCAAGTCTTCGCCTTATGGTAAAAGCAGCCATTGTCCACCAAAACTTACAAAACTTGATGGAATCCATTAAGTCATTGATCATAACCAGTGTCCCACACCTCCAAAATTAAAACAGCCCCCCAAAAAATTACAGATGCACCATTATATTTCACTGTGGCTCTGAGGTGCCTTTCCTTATATGCGCCTCTATTTCGATATCAAATATGCCAATGCTGTATCTGACCAAAACGTTCAATTTCGGTCTGATCACAATATCTTCATACAGTCATAATATAAATGACCTACGGAAATCTACGAGCATTTCTGTTTGTGTCTCGGGGTCAGAAAATGCTTCCAAAAACCCTGTAGTTACGGAGGAGGTGCCTGATGGTGTTTTTTGAAACCTGGTGACCCCAAAATACCACCAAGGCCTGTGATTCTTTCACGGTGACTCTTGGGGATCTTTTAACTCTCTCACCATCCTCCTCCTATCATTCACATCCTCTACCTGCCAGCTTTTCAACCATTCCACGTTCAATAACTGCCCTGACAGTGCGCAGTGGTATAACGTTTTGTTGATATTCCTTTAGCTATCATTAGATTAATGAAGGTCTACATTCATCTGTCTCTTATGAAATGTGGGTTCTTTTGTTTTCGTTATGGCACTGGATGACAAAGGGATCTCAGATGTGCGTCACCTCATTTTTAAACCCTAATGAAATAGGAAGCCAATCTCACAAAGTTCTGTAAAACTTAGATGAAGTTAAACAAGGTCAATTTCATTTAAATCTGGTAGATTTTATGCATAATCTTAATTTTTATGGGCTGCAATAATTGTGAAACCTTTATTTGTAGGAAATTGATTCTTAATTAAATGAAGAAATGAAACTGGTTGATTCCATTGAAACATTAATAAACCGTGATATTTTTCATATCTTGGCATTTTGAGTTAATCTCTAAGGTTATTATTTATTTTTTATGGTATTTTAGTGCATTTCAAGTCAGAGGTGCCAATACTTCCACCGTACACACACTTCATATCAGGCCAACAACATTGAATCTGATGCTAAAATAAAACAATATATAGAATGTTTGGTTAGTTAAAAATTCAGGTCCAGAGAGTAAAAGTTCAGACCAAGATTTTGTTTCAACCAACCATTTCAGTCACAGTCACAGAGTACTCAACTGGTTGGTTGAAACAAAATCCCGGTCTGGACTTTTACTCTCTGGACCTGAATTACCCAACTCTGAAAACACATAATATTTGAGGCTTCTGAGAATCAAGGAGGGCTGTATCTTAACACTCATCCGTGAATGATAGGCCTAATGATTCTACACAAATCTTAGCTGTTAAATTAGTTTGGATTAAGGTACCGTTTTCCCCATTTTAATGACGAGTTTCTCAGCACTGATATGATCTTTAAAGTTGGGGTGGGATCTTCTCCTACGATAGTCATCCTCGGTGAAAGCAGCCTCTGGATCATCCTGCAATGAAGATGCACGGTCGTACTGCACACAGACCTTCACACAGTGTTCATCACTAACCATGTGGCACTTGGGAGGGTTAGAAAAAAAGCTAGATAAACATTTTGCAAGAAGATAAATATGTTTTTTTAAGTAATAAAAATGTTGGGAGCAGAGCTTCCAAACCACTGCTTCGACACACACAGTTTAGTTTTCTATCAGTCCAACTATCCTCTTAATTAATTAGTGCTGATCCGTGTTTGTACTTTTCAGCAAATTTTCAACATGACTTGATACATTGTATCATCTTTGGTAGGCTGTTTGGTAAGTGTACCTCTGCAAATCACAATAGGATCACTGACGTTTTGTCTTTTTAACTGACCTTTTAAAAATATTTGAATACATAACTGTATGTTGTTTTTCAATATTTGCAATTATTTTATTATCAGTTACCTACCTGACAGTTCAAAACCCTGAAACCCTGTAGTTTTGCATTCAAGACTTATCACTGGGAATGGTTGAAATGACAAAAATAATAATTTATTCCATTCATTAAAATGATTAAATAAAACATTCAGACAATAAGGATTGTTTTTCAAATAGATAATTTACTGTGATATAAAACAGTATGAAAGCTACAAGTCACTCCAGACACGGCTTTTTCTAATTACATGTATCTAATTATCTGGACGGAACTGGTCAGCATTAAACACTGACCTGATAGACACTTACTGGATCGACTGGCTTGCTGAGGGCCCAGGTTAGCACAGTTGATATCAGAATGAATATCTTTGGACGACTGAAATTGTCCAATTCTGCATGGAGGGCTGAAAATATAATTAGCTTGTTCGTTAAAGATGTTTTGTTGTTCTGTCAACAAAATCAATAATCAGGGTAAAGCAGGACGGTAACACAGTCACTGGCCATTACCTGAAACTGCCCAAATGGCTTCATGAATTTGATCGGCGTTTCCGTAAATGTTGTAAATAATAACATCACACTCCATCAATCGCGCAAGGAGGACTTCCCGGTCTGAAGCCTGCAAAATTAATAACCCACGAGTCACAGCGATGCTGGGATAAAAACCGCTAAAGCGTCAATGCGCGTTTTCATCCTTGCCCTCACATAGTATTCTTCGGCCGCAAAAGTGGACCCTTTCTGCGCTGTCGGCTCGGTAACAGTCCCAACGACTCGGAAAGTGTGCGATCGCCGGAGCTCCTCTTCATCCCCCGAATCTGCTGCCTCCAGCGAAGCTCCAACAACACGGTCGAAGAGAAACTAGACACGAGAGACGGGAACTTCACACCAACGGTGCGCCTCAGGCAGGACGTGTTTCAGATGAGAGCAACACGGTAACAGTTTCATGTAACATTTTATTGCATCGCTATCCGGTGTTCACTACTATCAGTAGGTGGTGTGAAACTCCAAAGCAAACATCTCTGCTACTGAAATAGTTTTAGTTGTAAGAGATTAACATACGCACATGCGTGACAGATTAATAACAGCTAGAATCAGGCTCGACTACGTTTGTCCGTCTTATAGAACTACATATGAAACACCGGGACAGTAAATATTACCTTCCCAATGTACTTTGAAGAAAAGAGGTCGATGAGGTTTATGAAAACGCGGACTTCGCCGCGATGATCGTTTCCCGTCTTTCCGTCCGCCATGCTGTATGATACCGCCGTTGCTAGGGAACCGGACGCCAAGGCGACGCAGTTAACAGGCACTCAAATGGGAAACAAACTAGAAACCACCAGGGATTTTGCACACTAAGTGTTATTGTAACCGTCTGCAAGGAAACTATTCAAAATAATGACGAACACAACTTCCTGTTGGAGACTGATGCACTTTTTACTTGCGCAATTCACAAATGGCCAGAACTATATATTAGAAAAATATAACTATTTTTTTGTAGTTCATCTCTAACACTAACATCAATTAGGCCTACTATATATCACTATACGGTGCAACGTGGTACATTATGCCGTTTGACTTGGCAAAATGACAGCCTTACCAATTTTAGAGCCAACTGCTTTCAGGCATTCAGTCATTTAACTTAGCATTCACATATTAGTCAGTTTTCAGATTCTGATCTGTACTCTTCGACCAGTGTGTAAAACGAACGTTTCATCGAGCATCACATGGCAATACGCACACAGTACAGCAACGAAGCACAGCGGTTGTACATACGTTTCTAAGGTGTACAAACTGAACGGAAATTCCACACAACTAAAGCAGGAAAGGTGGCATTTTCTCTTCTAAAAATGTGCTTAGTGGATGATTGTTTACGCGCAAATTGTTCATTATACTTTGAAATTTAAACGTTGTAAATGTAGTGTGACCAACTCATACTCGTATATAAATGTATGTAGCGTGTTAAATCCCTCAAAGTATACTTTGTCCGTATATTTGGTAAGGTGAACAATAAGGGTATTTATTTCTGTTTATAAAAAAGCGTTTGTCATTTTAAACGGTATTTCGACAACGCAACATACCATTACGTAATTCTGTATTTGACCTTACTTCGCACCTGCTGCGCTTCTTATCCGTATCCAGGGGAGGGCGCCATTTTTCATAACATATAGACGAAATTTCGTACGGAGATTCCAATGTTTTTTTAGCGCAACAGATTTCACGTTTTATTTACCATTAGATGTTTGTAGTAGCCTATTACATTTTCATTTCTTTGTGACAAAGTAGTTTAGGGAAAACCATATTTCTCCGTATACTACTTATATCAGGGAACGTTCCGAACATACATGCATCCATCTTTCAGCCGCTTATCCAGTACAACGTCGTGGGGGGATCCAGCACACTGTGGGCGAGCGGGATATTTAGGAACGCCAGTTCACCAACCTGCACTTTGGGCTGTAGGAGGAAATCTGGAGGAGTTCAAGGTTTTCACCCTCCCCGTATTTATGTGATGCAAGGCTCTTCGGATATGAATGAAACACTTAAAGCCGGCAGTACAGGAGTCGCCCCAAAGGTTGTAAAATCTCTGTCTCTCTGACACTTAGCCATGCACACAGCTAAAAGAAACATACAGCATCCCCAGTGTGGTAGAATTCAGCCTGGCAGACATTTTTCACTTATTTTAACCCAAAATAATATTTGAGTACGTTCGTAGTAAATGCTTTATTGAAGGGTGCATCGAGCACAGTGATTCATGCTTATTTTATAGGGCTCTCCTTATTGCTCTGCTGTTGTTCCATTTTGAGTCCTTTCCACTTATGACCTTGACTACTGTTTCCATAACAACTGCCTCAGCTCTAGAGAAGGCATGATTAGAATAGAAATATTTAGTGTGCACTATAAAGCTGGCAGTCATTATGAACCCAGCCAAACCACTAGCAGTGCTGGATCCCACTCAAAATTATAGAGAAGCTAAGACTTTAATACAAATTAGGGCAAACAGAAGTTATTTGACGCTCAAAATTATTCATTGCAGCTTTTCTCAGTCCTGCTGGTGTCCTGCAGCACAGCAGCTGCTGGAAGGGACGACATTGTTTCTCTACACACTGAAACAGGTGAATCCCTTGTTGTTTGTGGCTATAATTTCTCAAACAAAAGCCCCGTCGCACTTTGGCCAAATATCCGAGCACTTTATGGCAACCCAAACGTTTGATTATTTTGGAAGCTTAAAAAATAATCTGCTATTACACTGTGAGAAATATTCTTCAAGGCAGCATGCATCCCCAGGATTGCTCCAGTATTTAGCAAACTCATAGAAAATGTAAAATATTGCAGCTCTGTAGTGCAATAGTGTGCAAAATAGACAGACAAAGACACTGTAGTCTCTAGAGTTTACAGAGAGTAGTGCAATAAACACAAAACATACAGTCAGTGGCCAAAAAACAACTTGTTAATGAAAGAGGTCAGAGGAGAATGGATACTTGTTACCAGGTAACAAAAGGGTCACAAGTGCAAAAATAACAGATCAGTACACCAGTGATGTGTAGAAAGGCTTCTCTGAACACATAACTTGTCTACCCTTGAAGTAGTTCAGTGGGTCCTACACGGTATTAACCAGGAATACCTAATAAAGTGGCCATTGAGCGTATGTGCACTTCAACACAGATTTTGCAGCCCCAATCAGGCATTCCACTGTTGCATGTGCTTTCCTTCCCAACCTGGGAAATTATTTGTCGATTTGTACCATCTGAAGGGTTTTCTACCCTGAATTCTTTCACTTGTGCCTTATTTTAGGCAAAATTATTTATATAAAATGAAAACTATTTATAAAATGGCGAAGAGCCATCTGACTCAGATCTATGTTACAATATTTAGCATTTTTGCGTCACTGTTTTGACCAGTATTCATTTCAGCTGTGAGCCAACAACCACCAGGTGCTGGGACTGGGTATGCGCTCCTTATTCCACGGTGATTGATATCTTGCACCGTGCCTGCAGGTAACCCAGTTAGGGAAATGCAGGAATCCTGGTTGGAGTTATTAGACTGTTTTTAGCTTCAGCTGTGGGGGGGTGGGTGTTCAAGCTTATAATTTCACTACCTGGTCACGGACCAGTTGAGAAACTGTGCAATTGTAGCAGAACACCTCCAACCTTCCATTGTTTTCTAGTTCAATCTCTCAGCCAACTAGTCACATTGTATCTTAGTTCACTGTTTTGTATTCATATCCACAAATCCTTCCAGGATATTACCTGAGTTTATAATACTATATGCAGTAAATTCTTTCTGATGCCAATGTAAAGTTTACTTTTACAACCACAATATCTACAGCCCCAACACACCAGAGAACATTTATAGTCTTTCCTCAGTATAGACACAGAATAATTTATACATCTCAGTCCTTTTTAAATCTCTTACACAGTCCTCTGAATTATAATAAAATTAGAGTCGTTAACAGGCAATTCGGTTGGCGTAAGGTTATGCTGCACCAATCAGAACCAAAGAAATCCCAGAACATTTTCCTCCCTGTCACCCTCCCTACAAACCCCAGGATGTAGCCTCAGTCACCTTGAGATGCCATCCTCACTTATAGCACCCAATACATCATTTTGATGTTTCTGCATGTACCACAGTGGTTCACATGGTAAACACAGTCAGGAGTCACACCACTACCTCACACACACTCTCTCTCACCACAGCAAGACACTTGAGGAAGCAAAGACAGGGTAACATGGACCATAACAAAGACCAGTTCAAATGGACACCTGAAGACCAAAGTAGGTCAAATCACTTGGGAAATTCTTAAGAAGAAGGGACAGGAATTTCACTTAGAGCCATAGTT
Organism: Gnathonemus echidnorhynchus; assembly: GCA_026776725.1. Lineage (NCBI taxonomy): Eukaryota > Metazoa > Chordata > Actinopteri > Osteoglossiformes > Mormyridae > Gnathonemus > Gnathonemus echidnorhynchus. The sequence continues at coordinate 13,208,750 of JAODJU010000025.1, read as the reverse complement.
CAGATTGAGGCCGTATAATAAATCTCCAATAACCCTGTCTGCCCTGAAGTGATCAGAGACACAGCTCCACTGCAAAGTAAGACACCACTGCAAGGAGCATCTGCATGCGAGAGACATCCATCTTCTGGTTCTTTACCGCTGAAGCAATTCAGCAATTAAAACAAAGAACATACACATCTTACTGCATCAACCTATTAGTTCGACACTGCAGGTTGTGGACATGAACGAGTCCCTCCTGGTGAAACCGTCAGTAGACGACCTGAGATGGGAAAGCCTCATTGCAATTCTGCACCACACCACTGCGCTCGCTGGGCCAATGACATCATCTCTGACTGCAGTGGTGCCGCAGCAGAGACCTCAGGGACAGAGAACACAGACGGATCTCCGCCCTCCCTCCCTCGGAATGGCCAGTGCTAGAAAAGCAGACTATTTCCCTAAAATCACACATGGATGTTTTCAGGCCAGAATCCTGAGTGGCATTTTCTTCGTGAGAGCTAAGAATTGTCAAGATCTTCCCACCAACATGCAGAGCTGTACTGAGTGAGGGCTTTCATGCAACCACAGGAAAACGGTGTTTGACCAGCCCACACTGATCTCTGTGGTTTGGTAAGGAAAGATAGCCAAACCAAGCCCTTCTTCTCCCAGATACTAGTGCTGTGTGCAGTGAGAGATTTTTCTGAAAGAACTATATCTTCAGATCGATGTGTATTGTTGTTCTGAAATCTGGCGCCCATTACTGCAAATGATATTTACTTATTTGCATCTGTTTTGTCAGCTGTCTATGGACAAAGACACAGCTGCCGCTTTACCATTTTAATCCACTAGGTGATGCTAAAAAGTCAACATGTTAAATATTCGTGGTCAAGTGAAACATCATATAAGGGGGGAAAAAAAGCACTTTGAAGTAACTAAACCACAATTACTAATGCAGCTCTGTTAGTTATATTAGAGACTCATCCCTTAGAACTTTGTTATGTAAGTTTTCAAAGTTACTAACAGGGTTTCAAAGAGCCAAAAGAATCGATGCCCCAGTTGCAGGTGCATCAGTCACAAAAGCTGCAAAATTAACTCATGTCAAGGAGAACAGTCCCAAAAATCATGACAGCATGTGTTAAATACAGACAAACTGCAACTTTGTGAAAGGGGAACAGCGGCTGCGATAAATAAACACTTACCAGGATGTAGCTAAATCTCACAACAATACGATCTCGAAGTTAACACAAAACTGAATGGACATTTCCGTGACCCATCTTCTACAAAAGCTGAATTTATGACTGGGCCGCTGTTCAGAAGCCACTCACATCCAAGGCTGGTACACAAAGATGCATAACCTGCTCCAAAACCTGGAACCCCAAGCAGAAGAAACAGAAAAACATTACATGGTAATTTCTCATCCAGGTTTTCATACATCCAGACTGGCCTATATTGAGAGAAAGCCAAAGGTTGCCATTCAGCAACAATGCTAGCCAGTATGAGCAGACATCTCCTCATTAGGTCTGATGGTTGCTCTGAACAATCATATAGTGGCCAAAGAACAGAAGACACCAGGTGCATCCTATGGTGCGGACACTGTGCCCACAATGCCCCCATGCAGACTGCTGAACAGAAGTACTTTCTGGAACACCAGGAGGAAGTCACGCATCTTCTATGGTCTCCTCTTCTTCGTGTCTGGTGATTGGGAACATTTATCCCAAATTAACAAGGTAACATTCATGCCAAAGAAAATATATGTTTCCAAATATTTAATTTTCCCTTCTATACACATAATAGCAAGATTAAGGTTTTACAGTAGGATGCTCTTCTTCAGGACCCGACGTTTTTGTTACATACAGTCCCCTTAATGCTTTTAATGTTCTTTAGTACAGATAGGGTGACCACCTAATCCATGTCAGGAGGGACACTATGAGCGACTTCAGGTTTTACAAACTGCTTTGAAACCGA
>JAODJU010000025.1:13189367-13205406 GCA_026776725.1 Gnathonemus echidnorhynchus | reverse complement strand
CGGTAACGGGGACCTCGGCCGACGCCGGTTGAGTCGGTAACGGCGACCTCGGCCGACGCCGGTTGAGTCGGTAACGGGGACCTCGGGCGACGCTGGTGAGTCGGTAACGGGGACCTCGGGCGACGCTGGTGAGTCAGTAACGGGGACCCCGTGTGACACTGGTGAGTCAGTAACGGGGACCCCGTGTGACACTGGTGAGTCAGTAATGGGGACCCCGTGTGACACTGGTGAGTCAGTAATGGGGACCTTGCAAGATGCTGGTGAATCAATAATGATGAACTGGTGTGATGCTGGTGAGTCAATAACAGGGACCTTGGGTGACGCTGGTGAATCAGTGACGATTCAGCGAGCACCTGGTGTGATGCTGGCCAGTCAGTAATGGGCTTTGATGACACTGCAGAGAGCAACTGCATGATGATAGTCACGCCCTCCTCAGTCCAGTTATTTGTGACCACATTCAACACAGAGTAGACAATACATCTGACACAGTTCTGCAGTAAAATGCTATCAGCAAATGATTGATAAATATTCATGCTAATGCAGTCAAGACACCTAGGGGATTTTTGGTAGTCACTGTGTTTGGCATCACGGCACAGCGAGCGTCTGCCTGTGACAACCTAGTTTCCCAGCAGAAACGGCAGCACAGAGGCTGCCGTGGAACAGAGGCACAGTGAGAGGTGATACATCACGACGACTCTTCTGTGATAAGACGGTGCTCCCCTGTGTGAGAGCACACTGGACGTCAGTGTAGCTGGGCGATAATCAGAGATCGCCAAATCAAACTCGCTCGAACGCAAACACCTTGGCAGGACAGCCCAATGGGAATTTTCAGAATACAAAAACGAGTGACTTTTGTGTGGAGTGTGGAAGCTAACGAACTGAGCTGCTGGTCAGCGTGGAGGAGGAATTTATGGTTAATGGGGTTGAGGGATTGTTGTTTCGTCTTAGGCCTTAGGTAAGAAGATGTTGATGCATTATGGGATTGCTGTTCTGTCCTGGGCTTTAGGCCAGACGATGTTGTTCTTGTGGACTAGTGAGTGGAAGTGTGCCGGGGGGGAGCACGCTGTGGAGCACTGACCTGGCACAAGTGGCACTGGCACTGGCACTGTCATAGCTAGAAAGATAGGATACATCTGCTAGCTGATTAGGGAAAGCCTCTTCCTGCTTACAAACCTTCGTACGTTTACCATGCAGTTATTTACCGGGAGGAGGTTCCTCCAGACGCAAAAACACCGGAAATCCAGAGCAGCCTTTTACAAGCCTCTGTCAACATTACCAAGACCCCCAAATCTCACACTGCATCATATTCCATGTACACTGCATTTTGGAAAATGACTTCTGTGAAAACATCTAATTATAACCCCTGAACACGATCATTACCCAGCTCCAGTGGCTTGCTGAATAACTTTTAAACTGCATGAGGATAAAATTTCAATCCATGAATCCAATGAGTTCTATACCCACCAGATTATTCCAAAACCTTGCAGAATTGCTTTGAATCTTTGGGAAGCCTGGCACGAGTTCCCTCTCCAGTCACTAAACCTACCAGGACCACAATGGGCTTGTAGTCACAGTCAAGAAACAAGCATAAAGCAAGTTAAAGCCTCCTCTCATTATCCAGCTAAGGTTATTCACCCTCAGTTTTTTTACATAGTGAAATCAGTGTCTTTGAATTTCCCCCATATAACCATCCCTGTAGATATGTACTGTTGTTCTACCTGTTTACTTTTGTATGCCTATCACTTATTTTTAAATGCAAGATGCTTGTACATGTGCTTCTTCAAGTAAATGCCAAATATTAATAATATTCATTTATTGAGTCACTGTTGAATTAATGTGAAAGCCAGTTGTCTTTTCCGTCGTCCAACTGATCAGACTAGGCCCAGTTATTTTCTTTCATCTTTCTCCTCTCAGGGCAAAGCTCTATTTAATATTAATAATTCAGCCAATGTACCAGGTAATGGGGGCCAAATGTTACAGAATACAGCCAGTTCAGTCTACAAGAAATCATCTCCCACCTGCTTGTTCACTATGCCTTAGTTCCCTCTTTCATTGGATATCCCAAAGTTTTTTTTCCCTTGCTTGGCACCTAACTGATTTCTGGACAACCTGGGCTTGCCTCCCTTCTAATTTTTCCCAGCACCCAACAGCCAGATTACATGATGCCTGTCAGCAGTGCGCTTGTTTCCACCAGTCTGATGGCGCTTCTGTCCCAGATAAATCCCAGCCTATGCATCAACATGGCAGCCTGCAAGCACAAAAGCACTCCTGTATGATTGGATTTACATCCCAAGTGTAAGAAATAATTAGCACATCACTCATGCTGTACCCAAAATCTGGATGGCAATGGCGAGCAACCAGAGACTCTTGCGGTGCCAGCAATGCCAGGGTAGAGGGAAGGCAGCGGGTGGCTGAGAGAGACAGAGGAGCTCCCTTACGCCAGTCTCTGCTGCCCATTGATCAAGGTCTGTAACATGCATCAGTCCTAGGAACATCATCTGGGTGCAAAGACACATTTTGATGATTAGACATAAACTATTGACAGTGCAAAACAACTGCAAACAATGTCCTGGAAACAATATCAGTCAGTTAAAGCAAAACAAGCGAATTAGTGTGTCGTCTAGTAAAAACACATCTTTATATTGGTGGTGGAAGCGAAGGGGTGGAGCAAACGTGAGCCCGCGGGAACGACTCCCCTGTGGGAGACCGCGATGCCTTGTCTGGGATCCATTGAGGAGTGGAGGTGCAATCTCACTTGTCACGTGTCACCACAGGCGGCTGCCACTGGGACAAAGAGGACGTCTTCATTACTCCCCTGCCTTAGTGGTCATTCCTCCAGGGTCAGTATATCTCAAAGCCAACCAAAGAGCAAACATAACATTCATAATGGCCTGTTGCATTGGGCTTGGAAACATTGCATTATCCTAGATATGAAGTCTTACAGGCTGCAGCTTAGACAAAAAAACATTTTAAAAACGCCAATATTCCCACATCCTGTGAGAAACTGCATTTTATCCTTTGATGATTTAATCCTTTGTGGTTAATTGAAAATAATCCACTCAATTATTTGGTGAAAAACAAAAAAGAAAGACAACATCGCCCCACCCCGAATGATCTGGTTTACAGCAGCTCTGTCAGCACACTGCTCCTAAACTTATAAAAATGGGAAAAGGGAAATTGTGTGTCATGTATTAAAGGTAACAATTCGGCACACAATTTGCAATTGATTAATGCATTTATCAGTTAATTTCTGATAATAATTTCTGAGATAAGGAGTCACACCTGAAAGAATGCTGTCATACAAATATCCCCATAGACTTGGTTCTTTCAACATTAAACACACAGTTAAAATTGCTGTTCAGTTCTGATAACATCATGCATGCAATCTCTTCGATTTAGTACAATTTTATATGATTTTTGTAAAACACTGCAATTAAAGGGGATTAGGTAATTGAACCGAAGGGATGTGGTAAGTATGATTTTCTAACATCGCCCACATCATCACATCAGTATTTTTCTTGAGTTGAAAATCATTCTTTGTAAAAGCATGAAATAAAATATGAAAATAAAATTAGATTTTCTCTCATCGGTTGGGAAGCTAGAAATCAATAAAAATGTAAAACAGCCAACTTAAGGCAAACAGCAGTTTGCACAGGAATACAGTACTGATATATTCGCTTAACTATTTATGCAGCACTATAACTGGCTATGTTTTAAAACTATGCCTGAATTTGGATTTAAAAACAAAACAAATAAATGAAAAGGTCATTAGAGGAAGTCATTAAAAGTTGATATAAAAAAGATAGGATGCTCACAACCCTCTGAGCTCACTGTGGGTATGCAAAAGAAGGTATGATATCATGTTGTCAGGTTATTCCACTGTGTGATAATGGAAGGTGGGCGATGGATGGATATTTTAAGTCACTGTTGATTAATGTTGGTTCCTCCATTCTGCGCAGGTCTTCCAGCTACCCAAAGGCATGTTCATTGTGGTGATGACTGCATTCATCCATCTTATTACTGGTTTCTTATCTTCAACTTTTCCAAGCCTTGTGGTCTTTTTTTTCCCTACATGTCCTTCATCACAGTCTACAATGTATTTTTTGACTGATGGACCACTGATGGTTGTTCCAAGGAGGCAGCCCATATACAACTTCTATGTCTTAATCATCGACACTAAAGTTAGCTTCTGATCAGGTGGTCATAATATTTATATTCCTCTGTTTGACCTTCCTTATAAGAGTTCTCACATCTTCATTTTATGCTAATTGGGGTTCTGATGTTTCTTCCTTCAGTCTTGAGTCCATAGTTGTCTTCTTCCAGTCAGACTTCTCTCATTTTTTAAATTTTATATTATATATATAGCGTACTACTTAAATGGGTATGGCGACTGTACACAGCTTGGAAAAGCTCATTTTCTCCACATTGCATCCTGACATTGGCTTTTGGATGTCATGGTATAGCCATTTTCCTGAGTACATTCCATAGTTCAACGTGATCGACACAATCGGAGGCTTTATTCTACTCAATAAAACACGCGTGTTACTTCCAATAGACATTCCTTAATTTTCAATGACCCACTGTGCTTCAGCAATGATCTCTATTTTTTCTTTGCCTTTGTATTTCTTTTTTCAAGTATTTTGCATATGTTGCAATAATGAGTCTTTTGTCTTTCCTGCTAACTTTCTGAAATTCAAAATACAGTACTCAAGACATTTTTAGCTTTCTTGATTTTGAGTTCTGGTCTCTTTTTGCAATTTTTACTGTGCCTTCTGTCATCAACTTTTATTTCCTTGGCTTTTTCATTGTTACCAAATTTTTCTCAGATTCCTCTTGGATGATATCTTTGAATTCCATCCACAGCTCCTTTGGTTCTCATAGGCCTGCCATCACAAATTGGTTACTAATGTTTTCCTTGAAGGTAATGGCTAAATTCTCCAGGTCATTTCTTGGAAGTCAGACAGCCTTGCTGTTCCACCCGTGCCTTACTTGGAACGTAGTACTTCATTTGTTCCACAGTCTGCTTCAGGTCACATCTAAGTCTGACATTTAGAAATGTGGCCTATTTGATTTCTGTGACTTTCATCAGGAGATGTCCAGGTGTAAAGAGGAGGGTTTATTTTCTTGAAGAACGAAGAGGTAGTTGGATTCACAGAAGCTGATTAGTTGCCCTTTGCCTTGGTTCCTTTTCCTGTACTGGGCATATGTCCCATCTACTCATTTATGACTTTAGCACTTCAGTCTATAATAACTAGGAATATTACTTCCTAGCATGTCCTATTTAAGACTGAACCTGCTCATAAAACGATGCTTAGCCCACATCAGTATTTCGGGCATAAGCCTGCCTAACTGAAATATTGCAGTGGTACCTGCAGAATCAAATTCAGCATTCATAAAATTGTATCCAGTACAAGTCCTTCCAATATCAATTTGCAAAGGAGCAAGTGCGTTTGCCTGCCTGAAAATGCCCTAGTCACCTGCATTTAAGTTTCCTAATGCCTGAGAAGTTGATTTGCATGCATTTTCCATCTTTACGTCCTGATTTCATTGAGATCCTTTCTTTTCTGAAATGATTTCACTGGCAATTAGATACTGAAAAGAATTTTATCGAACCATGTCAGAAGCACCAGCCATACTCCAAAGAATCCTCATCTCTGCCTCAGTAGCACTGTGTGCCTTCATCTTCCAGTCCTACATCATTTGTTTTGCTGTGTCCTTCCATAAGGTTTTCTTGGTAAGGTACAGAAATATTTTTCAGTTACATCTTACCAGTTCTCTCTCACCACGGCCCAATAAAGGTGGTAGATTTTATCCACCACATAGGACCTGCTTCCCATGTGTGTCCCTGAGAGAAACTGAAAACACCAGACAGCATAGGTCCAAGCATTTGTGGTGCACGCAAGCCACCTCACCCAGACAAATGAGTGTGCCTTGAGGAGGAAAGTCTATTTGAAGCCTAGACTACTGAAGGACAGGTGAGGTTACCACCACACTGATGAGGAGAATCCTTTCTAGTAAGAAAGCCACGTTCTGAAATGTCTTCAATTATAATTAAACTTTGTGGGTGTCTTAAAGTCTGGAAGAAGATTTCTCCAGTTCTTGACAAATGCTGATGATATTCTCCAGATGTTCCCCAGTGTAGGTTTAGGAAAAGACAAAAAAAACAGTCATTGCATATTTAATTATTAACAAGAAAAGGCAGGAACTATTTTAATGCCAAATGAGTTGCCGATTAAGTCTGCCTCTCCTGCAGAAACATCTATTCAAACTCTATTACCAGACTTTAATTGCAAGTGTCTTACAATAATATTTGACAACCTCTCTATGGAATATGAAAGTGCTGGGAGACTGAGGCTTAAGAAGCTGTGGAACACGACCTCACGTCAGCGTACCACCCTTTATACAGTACACATCCCATACATGTTAATGACCCATTGATGGTTCCTTTGCAATTGACAAGGCAAGGAAACAAATAAAAGCTTAAAGGGAAAACTGACTTAAAAAATCCGTAATATAACTGTCGTAACTTATAATCACTAATTCCTTCCACAAAAAAAAAAAAAGCTTTTCATCTATCAGTTATTGAGACCAAAAATTTTAAGTAAAAAAAAAATTACATTAACATCGCTCCTTTATTTTATGTCCAGTTCCAATATTGTTCTTTGGACTCAAATTAAAAATGAGTATACTGTGTCCCAGTTGTAAACTTACAGTGTAATATGAAAAGAGCAGTGCTTTAAAGACAGATGCTCCAAGCAACGTGTGGGAGAACAGCGCAAAGCCAGGATCTTCCTCTACAGGGATTACTGTGACATCACATTCCAGTCGGCAGTCATTGAATATTCAGAAGAGTCAGCCAATCTAAACATACTAGCGCAATCAGAATTTTACCGTTTCTACTCTTTATGAACTACCATCTGGAATATAGTTTTTCTTCTCCATATGTAACCTGCCCACAGATGCCTTTGTGCCTCTCATCATACGTCAATCTCATCGAGAAACATTGACTTTTCCGTTTTTGGTCTCCATTGGTTATGTTGTCCTGGCAACAAGGTAAAATCACCTCAGCTTCCAGATCACACATCTGTGTCACTGCCTACTCTTTGATTATAACACTAATGTATTTCTGATGGGTGTTACAACCGTCTCTTCACTCTGCTTAGTCTAAAATCCATATTCTACAAAGATGTTTTGACTCGTAAATGTTTTATCAACCCGACTTGCTTACACAAAACTCATCTCCAAAAACAGAGTACATCTAACCCTGCAAAACAGTACCAGCGTGGTTGGGAGTCATCACTCGTGAAACAGATCAGGCAGGACGCACATTATTTTTTGTTCAATTATCTTTTTATAGCAAATGCGTCAATAAATAAGCAGATCTGCATAGTGGCACTTCTGTGTCATAATCATTTATGACACATTCATATGTGGAAACACACGACATCAGCTCATTTACACATATGCACATTTGCGCAATTTAAAGACACCTAATCCCAAAACAACAGGCGATGAAGGAACTAAATTAAATGGTGAGTAGGAAACAGACATGATTAATAATGGCAATTTTCTCCTGGCTACTAAACTGCAGCGTAATGGCTCTTCTCTATAATTAAAAATGAAATGATCGCCATCAGTTAAAAAGCAGTGTAGTCTGAAGCCGGTTCTGCAAGCAGAGTAGACTGCGGATCCTACCCTGTTTAGTATTCCGGCAGCAAAGCAGCCAGACGCAGTCTGGCATGGAAGACTTGCTGCTCCATGGAGGTTATTTAGTGCCGTTCCTTCGTCCTTGGGCCCCCCCTCCCCCCTCCCCCACCAGTGCAGCGTCTCTGAGCCTCCGAGGTACATCAAGCTCAGAAATGGATGGTGTACAACGAGGCGCGCATGTCTGCTATAGAGGAATGTGTGTTACAGATAAGGACATGTACAAATGGGAGTGTGTATCAGGATGACCTTGCAAAGACTAATTTTATAATTGTCAGCCTTTTCATCTAGGAGGAAAGCTCTGAAATTTTCTTACGATTTTAATTTTTTTTTTAAGTTAATGGCTAGATATAGAATGAGGTTATAGATGATTATTTTTCCCTCGGTCACAAAACTGGCAATGCACCTCACGGCAAGGTCACACTGGTGCATTACCAGTTCAGATGTGGGTTACTCTGATTTCAAAACGTGTGGTTTTCTACGAGTAGAAAGGAGCGGCAGAAAAGAATGGGTTTGTAGGGCAAACTCTGGCTCTAATTCCCTGTAATATAACGTAAGTATTGTTACAGATGACAACATAGCGTCTTACGAACGCGTTCAACAGCAAGACGGCTGGCTCACAGGATGAACATGAGATCTGTTTGCAGTGACCTCAACCATGACCCTTGAGTTAAGGACAAAGGTCAGTACTGGTCTTCCTACTGTGTGTGGCTCAGCACTGCAGAGGTCCACCATGACACAGCAATGCAATTAACCCAGCATTACTTATACTGGTTACCAGTGCGGTACACTTACATATGCTGCTTTCCTATGACATTTTGGCCCCAGGGGACAAAAGGTGCCCGTTAATGACATTTATCACATACTACATGATCATTTTCACAAGTTTGAAACAAAGTATTGGATGGAAACACCATTCACTACAATTGTCTGCCATTAGATAATGTTTCTATTGGGAAAACTACCACTTACTATTCCTGTTGCCATGGTAACGCATACGGCTGTTTTATGTGCACAGCACACCAAAGACACAGGGACTGAAGAAGCTTATACCTGTTTCCTGCTAAGCAGTAACACAGACAAGCTCTTTGCTTAATAAGAAACATCTTCATTTGCATTTTAAAAGGTGTCCTTAAAGGATGGGCCCAGAATTCGCGGTTTGGGGTGATGCAGCCTAGTGTGAGGATGCTTTGGATATCGGGCTTTAAAACACAGCCAACAACTGAGAGAAAACAGGATTACTGGCCAGCTAATGAAATCAGCTGTCATTCAGCGGAGAGAGACAGACGAGCTCTTCTGCAGATTACAAACTGAGGTAATCACAGACAGAGTCATCGCCTGGAATCTGCTTTCTGCTAGTAAGCCTATTACGGAGGTGAAACTCATTTTGCCTTGTAATTCCACAAAGCATTACGCTTAGAAAGCAGGCCCAGATGGCTCGTCCTAATAGAGGAATTTTAATCAGTGATATGAGATTACGCAAATTCTTCAAATGAATTTCCTCACACACTCAGACCAGGATATGCTATTAAGTATCTTTTAATCGTAGCAACAAAGCAGGAATACAGGCCTTCCTGCACAGCTAGGCTCTCCTCCTGCACAGCTAGGCTCTCCTCCTGCACAGCTAGGCTCTCCTCCTGCACAGCTAGGCTCTCATTGCAGGGGGGGGTCTTGCTACTTTTCCCGAATGCCTGCTCTTCGTCATTCATATTCACATACCTGTGGTCTTCCTCATCACCCTGTTTTTCTGTAAATGGCATTCATAAAAACAGGCATATTCCATACAGACTGGCTGGTTTGGCTGCATTATTTGTCGTCCATTTTACTTCCCACACTGACTATTTAAAAAGACACTCAATTACAACCAATTTACTTTATGCCACATAATTGAAAGTGCCTAACTAAAACCACAATTTTATGTAGTTTCATACAATAATCTAAAATTTTACTACCACTTCTTAGTATTAAAAATTATTTACCCATTCAATAATCATTTCTAGCACAATCCAGGACAGGATCCACCCCAAGGAGCAGAGGTCATGGCGTGTTCAGAATGCAGTTTGGGACATGCAATTACAACTATTCATTTTATACCACATAACCAAAATTTCTTGCTCTCACACACTCACACTCACACACAGGTGAGAACCAATTTCCCAACCCCAGGGGGGAAGAAGCTGGGGGGAAAAAAAAAAAGCTTCCCATTGATCCACTGTTCCATGCTGAGGTAAATATCGAGATTGACGTCCTACTCTCTGGGCCTGGCAAATGTTCCTCTTTGCGTTTCATAGGTGTTGCCAATACGTTCATGCCTTGCAGTCTGCTATGCGCAAAGCCAGTCTCCATGGAAACCATGCACACTTGCATTTTTGAAAGTGAGCACCATTCAGCTGAACATTATTTCACCATGTCAGCTGCTTCTCGGTCAGTAGAGTTAGTTCTCATCGGGAGCACTGGGCCTGTAATACGGGACCAAACCTGCCTAATCTCACTGGTATACAAAAGATTATAGTTTGCCTTTAAGTCATTTTTAGTCACTAGTATTCATTCATCACTTTGGTCTTTGAAGTAGTTCTGTGTTGTTTAGATTGATAGTTTTCAACAGTCATTGCTTCAGAAAATGAAAAAAAGCTATTTCAGTCAGCCATGACCGAATGATAATACCAGTAGACCCCAGAAATGTGCCAACACAGATCCCTGTGGAGAAGCTCATCAAATGAAAACTGGACCTTTACACCTTAAAACTGATTTTTTTCTTTCTCCCCAGTACCTGCCTTGAGTGTCAGGCTCCTTGTCAGATGCTTCTTGTTTGCAGAAAGTGATGATCCTGTCCTGGATTCCATCTCACACTGTGTTAGGGTCTGTTTTCTTTTTTGTGTTTGCAAACGCAGGTCATACCTTCATATCAGTGCATCTTGGTGATGTCACACTCCAACCAGTGCTGCTGCTTCTCTCCCCACGTGACCTGTGAAGTAACCCTGGCCAGTAGATGTGGGGGGGTAGTTAATAGACAGCAGAGTTTATGAAGGAACTTCAAACGCCCAGATAAGATGGGGATCTTTCCTCTATCATACATAACAATTCTGCAACATACTGGATTACGGAACTTAACCCAAGTACAGTACAGTCTCATTGAGATCTTTTATTTTTTTTTCCAGTGATGCAAGTTTGTTTGCCATCAGAAAATATTTGTTCAGTACAAAAATACTTTAAATGTAATTACTGGAGAATTTTCAATCTCACCACAGTTCAGTAATACAGTTTACAGGGGGGGAAAAAAACATATGAACTGATTAAACAATCAACAATCAAGTGATTTTACAGAAATTACATGTCCACTGCAGAATCTACAAAAAGCTATGCAATTATTTACCACACATACCTGTGTGCTTAAGGCAGGAAGTGTGGTAATACCTTCCTATTACCTCACATACTTTCTTGGAAAAAAGTACAGTTCAAGTTCTATCCTACCCGTTTTGGCACACATTGGAAAAATCTTAGCCTGCTAACAAGAACTGCTGCAGTAAAAGGATCCCAAATGCACTTGGGTCATAAAGGGGAAGTCGTAACGTTCTCTGACTTTGTGACAGTGCTCACCTGTCAAAGCTTTCAGCTTCTGTATTGATGACAGAATCTCTATTCACACTCGAAATGGTAATGAAGAGCCGTAATATCACAGCTCCTATTATATCGGGCAACTGGATTAACACAGACTGAAAAAGAACTCTTATACCTTGAAAATTATTATGGCACATAAATTAGAACAGAGTTCAAATGACCTCATTTGCAATTGTCTGCAAAAATCCCTGAAATGAGCAGCAGGCTCAGAATGATTTTACAGGGGACTCCGTGGGAAATGAGGCACTCAAAGAAACATGGCTTTCAACACCACAATGAAGCGGGCGACTCTGCAACAGGCCGAAACATAAAGGAAGTGAGGTGTTGCTATAAGAAGGCTTTATTGTTTGACTGCAATACACTTATCATTCACGTTCTTACTGCAAAATTAAAATGGAATACAAAATGTTAATAAATAGGCCACACACAGTTATTAATAACAGGCCACATATGTATGCGTTCGACACAAACAGCAGTGACACAACAAACACAGACGCTCACCGGCAGCAATATGAAAAGGAAACATCGGCTGGGTATGACTCTCTCATCACTAGTGAGCAGCAAACTGCTATGGTCTTTGTTAGTGCAATATTCATAGAAGATAATGTTCCCTATGTTTTTTTGTTTTTTGTTTTTTTAAAACAACACTACTATGGAATGACCAAACAAAATAAAATCAGTATATAAGATGATAGAAAACTACTGAATGACCATGGTAATAAACAATTTAAAGCATGTTCATAATTAATAAATAAAATAAATTAAAAAAAATTAAAACTGGTTATCCAGTAACAGAAATTTGCTACATTGCAGAAGTACCATTTAGCATTGATATTTCCAAAAACATACGGGAAGGATAATATTTCAGGACACCATAGCATACCACATTCGTTTTGCGGAGCACTTCGATAACGTGGTTAGCGGGAAACAGCAGAAGTGGATTCTCCAAATTGGCTCTTTAGGGGAATTTTCCATATCCTTTAAGTCTCCTGAAGTGGACGCGATTTGAGACTTAGAGCAATGAGGGTGGACTTTTATTTGAAGATTCCTCCTCTTCCTTCAGATTCCATGCCACATCAAAGGGCCTTCGTTTAAAGGTGAGCTTTGCAAGGGGACGGGGCAATTAAGAATGTGGTGTGTCTCTTCTAGGACCAGGAGTCTCAACAGTAAAAGGGGAGAGCAATGAGAGCCCAGGTTCTCTAACCACACAATGTTCCAAAAATGCCTGACTTGGTTCAGACTACAAATTATGGTGATTCCAACTAGAAACAGATGAATTCCACGCTGCAAACAGAAAAGAATACCCGGAGATGTGTCCAGTCAAGTCAGCTTGGGTTGGGGTCATGTGACCCTTAACCGAGCTTCGGTAGTCCAGAATCGGTGTAGAACAGCCAAGGAAGAGGTAACACCAGTTTGTATGCAGAGTTCCAGTCTCTCTCCGTAAACATGCTTCACTTCAGGTACCACATGGATCAGATTCTCAAAGACGACTCTTTCGGTGTGAGTCCTTGCGGGATTATTACCCAGGATTAAAATCATTCAGTGCTGAAGTAAATTTAGCTGCCTGCTAAAACAAACATGTTTCATATTTGAGCAAAATGATTAACTTTGAAGTCGACTCCATTATTTAAAAACCAAAAACAGCTTCAAGCCCATTGCTTCTCCAGTGAAACTTCTTATGTTAAATAATCTCAATGATGAGATATACCCATCTGCCAAGCTGATTTGTTTTAATAGACTCAGCTTCTTGGCCGTTAACTGTTGAGAAAAATATAGAACTAGCCAAATTTCAATAAAAATATGATATGGTTTTTGTTCTGGTCAATCAAACTGCTGCAGTAATCGATGCACTGTTAAAATCACTAAAGCTTCCATCTTTAGGCTTTCATACTTTTTATTATCAGTAGAAAAATATACTGTATACATTTGAAGTTGTACACAAAATAAAATGAAAACAAATCTCTGTAAGTTGAGCAGTTTCCCTAGAACACTGTTTACAAACGCAACGTAAACATTAATCAAACAGCACTTTCATAGAAAGTGAGACACTAAGGTTACTATCACAAGGCTGGGACCTCAGAAGCACCTGACTCTGACGGACCAATCAGGAGCCCCAGCCCTGCATACAGGGGGCGTGTTCTATGTATTCTCTCAGCTGTTATAGATGCAATGAGAGGTTTGAATCGATAAGCAGAAAAAAAGAGCTTAGACCTGTTGTGAGCAATGAATCTTAATGAGTCACTAAAGGTTAGAAAGTACTCTTTGTTTTCTGTCTTTGGTTTAATGAGAGAAATGGATCCCACAACCAGTATATGGGGGTTGGAAAGGTGGGGGGGGGAGGGGGGGCGCTCAGGTGAGGGGAGACAGGCTCTAAATCATCACCATTAGGTGTGGTATCAAAGAATGTCAACAGTGCATGAAGGAGCGGACGGGATGCGTGTGGTGCAGCTGAACGAAACGCCCTGACATGAGGCCGAGGAAATAGCGCTAATTGTCATTTCTTGCTGCTGAAAGGACAGCTCTCTACATCGTAGAAGAAATTTGGAATCTGGAATGAGGTGTTCAATCTGTGTGATAAACAGCACTGTCTCAGAGCACCCATTCAATCTCAGTAAGTAAATGAAATATTGATTGAAAGTGACCCCGAAACAGAACATTAGAGACACACAATGCTGCAGGACTGAGGTAATTCTGTTTCGCTGCTCTCCCAGCCTTCTACAGCGAAGCAGGCCACTGCACAGCTGCCACTCACAAGGCTGCATGGCGCCCACAAGTGTTCCTCCTGTCTGCGGCAGTCAGGCTGCTATTGGCTCGCCGCCCCCACCCAAGCGTGCTATACGGACGGCCTAATTCACTGCCACGAAGCCACCTCCGGCTCCACCCCCCCCCCCCCCCGACATATCGGTCCCCTTCGCATACACACGAAAGAGTTAAGCGCTAACAAGTCCCTTTCCTTGTCCTGGTCATTTACCTCAACCTTTAACATGTCAGGAATCCCTTTCTCGCTCACACAAGCAGCTCCTTTTACTTATCTGAGCGAGACGGTGATAGAAGCGACACAGACTGATTCCGTGTCAATGGTCACTTAAATCTCAGGCCGGAAGTCACCTTTTTTTATAAAAAAAAATATATATATATATATATATACTGAAAAGATATTTGTTTTCCTTAAACCAGACAATGCAATGGTTACCTCTTAATGGCCCCAATGAGCTGTTCCAGTGCTGACCGGCAGTGGCAGACTCTGAGGTATCATTTATTGTTAATGTATTATAAATGAACTGAGACTTGTGGCATGCAAGGAAAAAATGAGACGGGAGACAAGTGACGCTACATGATGAACTAAGCACATTTATAATGATAAAATGAGTAAATATAATAGCCGCAAAGCTAACCACTGATTTTCACGATATACACTATTTGTCAAAACTTGCACAGCTACAGAATTGTTGACGATAGTCATTACCAAGTAACACAGTTTTTACTACAGCTTTTTTTTTCTCTTTCATTAACAAGCAAATCATTCCCCTTAAAAATAACTCTAAAATACGTATTAGAGACTTTAAGAAAAACAACGTCTAGATGAAACAACAGTTCCAATGTTTAAAAGGAAAATTGGACTACACTTACAGTTTGACAGAGAGGACTTCTTAGGAGTGAAGGGAGAAGACAAGGGAAAGGCAGGTTATCTTTTCAGGCTGTCTCTATGTCCAAAAGGAAACTGCACAGCAAATCAATATGAAATGAGGAGAGTCCATATAGTTCAATGAACAAAAGGGACAGTTCATGAAGACAGATCACAGTTCAGAAAGAGGCTGGACACGCCGGGCAGCAGAGCTGTTCTTTGATTGGCTGCACAGGAAGAGCTGTCTGGATGGACGGAATCAATGGGCTGAAGTTGAGATGGAAGGAATTCTTGGTTTAAAATTCAATTTCTCAACCGGATGATCCAGAGGATTTTTTTGTTTGTTTGTTTGTTTTGTCCATTGAATTTAAGACTGCATGCACATCATGAAGCACAGCAGGGGTGGGTACTCCACAAGTGCTCAGAGAGCAGGCAAACTCAGGTGAGACAGGTGGAGTCAATGGCCGGGACAGATAAGCACTCGGGAACAGAAAGGACAGAAGAGGGAGCTCAGGTTGAGGTGGGGCGAGAAGGCAGACTGAAAAAATGACCTATTTCAAGAGTGAGGGTTTCACCCACTAGCTAGCGCTTTTTCGAAATAAACTGCCTCTTTTATCGCTTCTTCTTTGTTTTCTTTTCTTTTTTTTTTAAAAAGCATGCAGGAAAATACTCTGTGGTTTCGGTGACATAAAACTGCTCCACTTACATGCAGATTACGGAGTAGCATCGACGGCACGGGGCTCTGGCACCATGCTTGCGGGCCCCTCTCTAGGGGGCAGACGGCTAACATCACAGGTAGCTTCACAGTAAAGTCTACATTCACAAATACTAATGTTTCTAGTGTTGACAAATTATATATATCCAAATAGAAGCTCTTAAAATGCAACACGCATCACCGAGCGTGCACTTAATTAAAAAATGTCGTTTTAGTTGGCACTTTCACATTTTCTCCCTTATAAAATCCCCGATCCACTGCATCAACAGCGATCTGTCTGAACGTTGAGGGTGCTCATGGAGTAATGGCAGGGTCCTTGGCCAGGGCGGAACACCAGCAGTTCCTTTGATAGCGAGGGCAGTTGGGGTGGGGGGGTG
>JAODJU010000025.1:13177552-13189267 GCA_026776725.1 Gnathonemus echidnorhynchus | reverse complement strand
TGATAGCGAGGGCAGTTGGGGTGGGGGGTGGGGGGGGGGTACAATCGTAGAGGCCTTCCTTACAGATGGCCATTAGCAGAAGTGGGAGGGGGAGGGCGGTGGTCCCTGGCCAGGCAGCGTTCCCCAATGGTCTATTTCAGAGGGAAACTGGTGCTTTTGCTGATTTGTAAACTTACCAAATACAATAATCCACAGTTTTAACCTTAAAATATTTTACAGTGCTTTTTGCAACTATATTGCTTTTTTGTTACTTAATCCTAGAAGGTCGTCTCCTACTTCTCTACGTCCTTATGTAAGAAGTAAGACTGCCTCGACAGAGCTTGGCCGTGCTCTTTCCCGGACGTGAGCTCAGCCACGCCCCACCTAACAGCAGTTCATGTATGCTTGACTCCTAGTTCTAACTAATACTGAAAACTACACGCATATCCCTGTACATTCAGTTGTTGTTTTTCTTTTAAAACTACAATAATGCTGGTAAACTGGCAGGCTAAGATCTTCTCACACTAGAAACAATATACAAATATACACAAGCCAATTAGAGAACTAAAACATACCAAGAAAAGTTCTTCCTGATAAAACACATTATTTACATGTACACATCTTAAACATAATTTCATTCATTTGCATATTATATATTAAAAGAAAAGACAAACAAGAGAACAAAAAAAACAACATAATTTTACTTCAAAATACAGTACATCCTTCTGTGAAACGATAAAGTGAGATCTTACGGAGTAAATCGAGGTGTTAACCCACTTTCTGTGGGTTGGCAGCTCGAACCCCTTGCTCATACGTGATTCGCTGCGTTATCAAATACTGCGCGGCCTGCGTGGCGGCTGGCGATCCGGTTATCGTTACCTTGCGATTCCTCGTGCCGGGCACGAACTCCCCTTTCTTGGAGATCTGTATTCTTGCACCAGTCAATTCCTGGTATTCGACTAGCGTTTTCCCGCCTTTTCCTAATATCGCACCTACCAGGTTTTCCGGCACAGCGATTTCCACCACGTCCTTGGAGCCGTCCGCGGTCTTATCGGTGGCCAGGATGGCACTGGCCGCGAGTGGAGCCGCAGCGCCAAAGTATCCATTGGTGGCAGCAGTGGCAGCTGCCAAGCTACCTAACGCGAATGTGCCTGCGGAGCCGCCCGTGGAGCCCGCGCTGGCCGAGGCCTCACTCGCATAGGTGGCCAGCAGGTTCGCTGCCGCTGCTGCCGCTGGGTTGGCACTCGCGGCCGCTGCGGCCAAAGCCCCGGTAGCTGCCGCCTGGCTTAGACCCAGCCCCAGGGTGTTGAGGTTGTACCCGTAGCTGGCTAAAGTATTGAGCGCTGAGGTGATGGCCACCAGATCGTTCCCCGTGAACCCCGAGAGCACGGCGGGAAAGGCTGCCACCCCCGCCAGATTGGCGTGTCCCAGGAGACCCGCGGCGGCGGCGGCCGTGGGCAGGACCTCAGCAGTGTTGGCGTAGGGGGAGCCGGTAGGGTTGGAATTGGCGACGGGCCCGGTCACGTTAGCGTAGCTGATGTTGAGGCAGCTGCCACTCTGAGGGTCCTCTTGGATCTTCTGGATGATGAGTTCCACAGCTTTTCGGTTTTGCTCAGGCTCACCGCTCACGGTCACTACCCTCTCCTGAAGGTTGATCCCATCGGGCTTCTGGGAGAGCTGCACCCAGGCTCCCGACTGCTCCATTATAGCCTTCACAGTGGCCCCGCCCTTGCCAATAATCAGCCCCGCTGTGCTGTTGGGGACTATTATTTTTACCTGTGAAGATGGAGAAGGACAAACCAAATAAACGACTGGCAAGTGAGACCATAAGCTTCTTGAAGGTTCTCGTGGAATTTAAAAGTTATAAAAATAATATTTTCGTTTCATACCACAGTACTAGAGATTTATTTTAAGCATTTAATACAAATTAATTGCTTTGCAAAAGGAATGGCAGGTACCATTTCTGCAGCTTTCAGAGAGAAAATAAAATTCTACTACCCTAGGGCCTAGGCAGAGACCCTGTCACAGGAAGGCCTGTTAAAATAGCAGGAGGCATGAAGATAAATTATGAGTTAAACCAAGACTCAGCGACCAATTCTGTATTTTCATTTAGACCATACTCATGTGAAAGGACGACAAACAAACAATTCAGGCCCCTTGCCATATTAACTAACTTGCTTGCAATTTTAGTTTTGTCTGACAATAACATTTAACCCGGTACTAACTACATTTGGATTGTTTTTGAGATTGAAAAGGTTTGCAGTACTGAAAGCATACTACAGTGATAGAAACACACTCCATCCCCTTTTGGTCACATGAGGAAGATGAGAGTTCTTGACCAGAACTCATGCAATATGATTTCTTGACAAGCAGAAGTAATTATCAGTTGCTAGTTGTGAACAGCAGGAGAGAGGAGCAGTGCCAGAAGAGGACTGGATGACAAGTAAGAGAGCTGGAAGCACAGAGTCAATCATCATCTGCTTCCTAGCAGGTTGGAACCAATAGTCTGACAATAACTCACTGCGTGATTTCAAAGATATCCTGAAAATACAACAATGTAATCAGCATTCTTCTGTCCCTGCTCTCTGTAATCTTTCAGTAATAATTCAGAGAGCATAACTTCAGTACTGTTAAGCTACTCTGAATGAAACACCAGATTCAAAAAGAACTCTGAAGAAAGTATCTATAAAAGAGCTTCAATGGTGAGTCTTGGCAAGAGCAAGGAATTGTGAAAAGGGGGTCATTTGTTCTGACGGATCTCAGTTTCAGTGGCAAATCTTTGAGAGCACGGGAAGAGACATCATTACAGAGAGCAACATGCTACCGCTGCAGATCTGATTTCCGTACAACTAACAAAATATCAACATCACTGTTTAATTGGCTATTGTACAAGCTGTCACATATGCCACTGATGTATTATTTAAAAACATACTTTAATAAACCTCACAATTAGATGAAACAATCTGGTAACAAAGTAACAGAGGTACTTTCATACTCCCAGTAGAATTAGTATTTCTTTGGCAAATTTCAGTAAAGCTGAAGAGTTTAATTTAACAGTCTACTTATTACTAACTAGAAGGCTAGACGTCGTTATTCCAGAAGATATTTTTAACTTCCAGAAAAGCTGGAAAAAAAATGTAATCAAAAAGACTGGGAAAAAGTCCATAGGCTAAAGGCTTCTGTGTTGCAAATTCTGCAGTAATTCTCCATGTCACCAAAGCAGTACTGTGGGAAACAGCGAGTAACGGCAGCGCAGTAAATGCGTCTGCGTGTCGGACAGAGGCCCAGAAAGCGTGCCGGTTAATGGTGGAAGCTCTCACTGCTGGCCAGCAAAGGCACGGCTCTTGAGTCATACTGCAGCAAAAAAAAAATGCTCCCTTTAAACATTAAGAATCATCACACACGTGCGAAACCTTGTATGTACAACCTCACAAATCATGCATACAACCACATTCCTAAGCCACTCTTGCAAAGGCTTCTGGGAAAATGTGTACATTCCAACTTTCAAACATAATACAAACTCAGATTAAGCACAGAACCTTGGGGACTTCATTTTATAGTCTTCAGTAAAAAATAAAATAAAATAAAATCCCATTTCTGAAGCCCCATAATTTAATAAGATTTATGTTCCATAAGCAGTCCCATAATTGAATAAGGTTAGATCCAGCCGCAGCCCCATATCGCCGTATAGCTGGGACACCATAACACTTATGTCTGCGGTCTTCAGTTGTCGTCCCCCTGAAGACAACCGCACTCCCTCGTCTGAAAGAACTGGTGGCAGGAGGACATGGCTGGGATGAAAGGATGATACTGTACCTGGTTGGCCCTGGAGGTGGTCATGTGATCAGATGGAGAGGGCTTGGTGGTAGTTGGGGAGGATGGCAATGTCTGGGAACAAAGCAGTTGAGCACAAATCACCAACCAGTGAGCGAAACACATTCAACGCTGCACACTCAAACATATCAGAGAGATGTACAATTAACTCAAAAGATTAAAGTTCTTCTTTAATGTAATATTCAAGGCATACGGTCACTTATTAACAATGATCAGACCACACTCTAAAGGCAATTAGAAGTTTGCCAAAGAATGTAATGATGGTGAACTGTGATGGTGACATGAAGCAATGTGCATGTGTCTGTCTACATCCTGCTCTGCACAGGATCAGCTGCTAGTCATGTTCACAATGCACAAACACCTGAAAACTGTATGGCGAATGGAGGCAAGGGTCAACCCTTTGATTCCATACAAATCCCAATAAGCATTCATATGGTGCTTCTTCTAAAAAGGTCTCAGAATCAGAACATGGCAGTTCAATTGCCCACTCTTCAGACACACTGACATGCCTGTTCTAGGTGCATGTTTGTATAAAGGGTAGCAGGCTAAAGTGAGGAGTTACATGAGCAAATTATGCTTCAATAAGTGGATTAATCGCTGCACAATTGTTGGGGTTTTCATGTGACCCTATTCTCATAACACTTAGCATTGACTGCCACTGTCAAGACGTTTGCTGGGAAGCTACTAAAGTGGCTTTTAACTCCAGGAAATTACGGTTTCAGATGTCTCGCTATGGATGGACTATGATGAATTCCTTTTTAACAACAATAAGTACGAACATACCAAAGTAGGACAGATGCAGAGGGAGGAGAAAAGTCTGTATAAAACTGTGTTGAGCCTCGTGCTGTGCGTCCTGTGTTACGTTCAGTGGAGCAGGCAAGGCCAGGTGAGATGTTCAGGTTTGTGACGTTCAGTAGGCAAGGCCTGGTCAGGTGCAGGTGCAGAGAGGTAGTGGATCAACAACCTCAGTGGTTCCAAAAACAAGCTACAGCCAGTAGGTTTGGGGTAGACCGAGGGTCAGGGTACATTGTGATTTTGGGGTATAGTTTAAGTACAGGGAATACGGGTACCTACTGAGATTTGGGGTTTACCAACCATCTGGCCAACACAATCTGCATGTGGACTCTTTTTTTAAATCAATAAAAAAGAAAACAATATACCGATCAGTATACCATTTCACAATATTGAGAGGAAGAAACTACTCATTATCCATATTATACATGAGGCAAGCTAGACTGACTATACTCTTCTAGAAAATGTTGCATAGTAGTTAAGCAGCCAACACACCAATACTTTTTAACCTATTTGGGCAAAAACCCCCAGATAGTGATGAGTAACTAAATTTTGAACAAAACAGCCTAGAAAGTTTTCCGAATTTTCAAAGTTTCTCTGGAAGACTGGTCAAAGTCTTCTTCAGTGACTTTTAGGGTTTTCTAAGGAGCGTTAGGTTTGGGAAACGTGTCTTCCAAAAGGGTTGAAAATAAAACATTCCTCATGGGGTCATTAAACGAAGAGAGATGGGAAGAGGGAAGGGCAGACATGCAGTGGTTCATACCTGAACTGGAGATATGACATTTTGGCATGTTGTGATCCTTTCACCAGAAAATCAAAGGAGAAAAAATGAGATTCAGTAATGGAGTCCACTGTGACTCACGATAAGCTTAAGTCATTTTTAATTCTAATTCCTTGAACCCAGACTGAGGTCACAGCTCAAGATCCCATTTGCCTATAAGTAACACTGAAACTGGAAGGAAAAGGAGACAGTCTTTGCAATGCCTTTATGTATCATACCTCAGGACCAGCCAGGACCAGAGCCAGACCACTGAATACAATCAAGGACCAAAAGAAGCCATACTATCCTCAGATTAATCCGTTTTACAGTGAAAGGAAATATGAAGGAATGTTTTCCGCATTTGACTCAACACATAAGTGTGGGGAGAAACCCCTTGAATGATGACATTTTGAGGATTTGGTGCTGCAAGAGACTACAGTGATTACAAATATATCTGGGGGGAGAAAAAACTAAACCTTTATCACATAATGCATGGTTCATGCATTACATTTCTCTAACAGAAGCAGCTGGTTCAATAAAAGAAAAAAATGACTAGAAGATAAATCTGAAACCCAGATTTTGAAAGTCTTACGTTTCTTATACTCAGGGTTTCTGCTTCTTTTTAGTTATAAAACAACAACTTTTGGCCATAAAATCACTTTACTAAGATTCTCAATCTGCATGTGAGGAAATGAAACATTACATGTTTATGGGAACAAGGACCACACATCTAGGACTCAAACAGCAGCTGACGCGCTGATGCATCTGTTGCATCATTTTTACACTACATTAAACAAACTGCCATAGTACCACTACAGGGAAACTGTCCGCCTTTCCTATTAAGATACACCGATCAGCCATAGCACTGAACCCACCTGCCTAATATTGTGTAGGTCCCCCTCGTGCTGCGAGAACAGCTCTGACCCACTGAGCCATGGACTCCACAAGATATGGTGTCTTGTGGTATCTGGCACCAAGACATTAGCAGCAGATCTTACAAGACCTGTAAGTTGCAAGACGGGGCCTCCAGGGATCCGGACGTGTTCGTCCAGCACGTCCCACTGATGCTCAATTCGAGTGACATCTGTGGAATTTGGAGGCCAAGTCAACACCTTGAATTTTTTCATGTTCATCAAACCATTCTTGAACAATTTCTGCAGTGTGGCAGGGCACATTATCCTGCTAAAAGAGGCCACTGCTATCAGGGAATACAACTGCCATGAAGGGGTAAACTTGGTTGTGGTAATATTTAGGTAGGTTGTATTTATGAAGGTAACATCCACATGAATGCCAGGACCTTTGTTTCACCAGCAGAACACTGCCCAGAACATCACACTGACTGCCAGCTTGCCTTCTTCCCATAGCGCATCCTTGTGTCATCTCCTCCCCAGACATGAGAAGTGCGGAATTACAACCATTATTGCCTTCTGCTGTCCTGGAGGGGTATTGCAAAAATATATAAAATGAAAAAATCCCACGAATGTTGAGAAATTGACACTGCAGTGTCCAGGATGATCAATTATTTTCTTTCTTCTGTCATTAACCAAGATCACCATACTTGTTTTTGTGAACCATATAACACTGAATCTGAATGTTAAGAAAATAACACTGAATCCAATATTATTATTATTATTATTATTATTAAAACTACTACAAGCAACGATAGCTGATCCATATTGTTTTTGTCCTGATTATTATTACATCAAAATGTCATTTTGCAGCTTTTAGCAATAAAAGGATGTACCTTTACTGCCATCACTGCATTCACACACATTCATCACAAAACATCATTAAGCAAAACTGCATTGATCGTTCTGATTCACATATGACCAAATATGTAGTATTTGTGGTGAAGGATGAGGATCTTACAAAAATATCAATTCAACTGAGTCAAAAAATATCAAGTCAACTGAGCTCTATATTAATCAATAAAGAATGTCTATGTAACTAGTCTTCTATTCATCAATGAACTGAGCACCCCCCTCTCAGCTCATTACAGATTTGCATTAAGACATAAAGACCCACTTTGCCCAATAAACCCCCAGGAAACCCAGTTGAAACACACACCTCTGGCACACGTCTGCATTTTTACAATGCTGGTGAAGTGGTGATTTGGACAAAGCTTTTCACAGGTATACTGACCACTTCGCTGCCTTAAACCCATCACTTAAAAACCTTGCCTTTGTATGTGTGTCATTTCTAGAGCTAAGTCAATCTTTAAGTGTACCACAGCTTGTCAAACACGGCTTACAAAGAAACATTGGTTCTTGATTATGTTCTTCACATGTGAAAGTACGGGACACAACACTGTGAACCACTCCACATGGATTTGATTAAGCATCACGACAGGTCGCTAATTTAGTCCCCATTCAGATTCAACGATGTGATTTCCGTACAATGCAGCGTTTCCTGGATTCTGGAAGGAGGTGGGTTTCCGGCTGGAGATGGACTGATAGGCAAGTTCTACGGCCAGCCACTGTCGAGGTAAACAGTGCAGATGCACCCGGCTGTCCTCATGATGTAACAGAAAATATCACTCATCAGACCAGACCTCTGTTTTCCATTGGTCCACGGTCCAGTTCTGACGCTCACGTGCCCATTGTAGGTGCTTTCAGCTGTGGACAGAGGTCAGCATGGGCAGTCTGACCGATCTGCAGCTACGCAGCCCTATATGCAAACAAACATTGTGTGATCCAACACATTGTATCATAGCCAGCATTAACTGTTTCAGTAATTTGTGCTTCAGTGACTACTGCAGAACTGGACGAGCCGGGCTAGCCTTCGCTCCCCGTTTGCGTTAACGAGTTGGACACCATGACTCCATCGCCGGTTCACCGGCTGACCGTCCTTTGACCACTTTTGGTAGGTACTGACCACTGCACACCAGGAACACCCCACAAGATGGAAATGCCTCTAGCTATCACAATTGGGCCCTTGTCAAAGTTGCTCAGATCCTTAGACTTGCCCATTTTTCCTACTTCCACCACATCAACATCAACTGACAGTTCGCTTGCCTAATATATAATGTCACCTTGTCACTGTAATGAGAAAATCAATGTCATTCACGTCACCTGTCAGTGGTTTTAATGTTATGGCTGATCGGTGTATGTTTAACAGTTTTTAAGAATGATCACCAAGGCCTACGTCAAAAAACTATGGCTTAAGTGGCTCAGTTTATGGCAATGGGAGAGTCTGGCATGAAAAGGAAGACTTAGAGATGGACAATTCCATTTGATCTCCTCGCCACCTCAAACGGAGACCAGAGCTCCTGTGCAGCTACAAGACTAAACCTACACAAGTCACAGGGGGGCTTAGAGATGGGAGATTCCACTTGTTCTCCTCAATATCTCAGATGAAGATTTTTACATCATCACTCCTTCATGTCAGAGATTAGGATGTTGCTCATTGTTGTCATTTATAAAATACAGAGAAACAATCGGGGAC
This sequence comes from Gnathonemus echidnorhynchus, assembly GCA_026776725.1. Classification (NCBI taxonomy): domain Eukaryota; kingdom Metazoa; phylum Chordata; class Actinopteri; order Osteoglossiformes; family Mormyridae; genus Gnathonemus; species Gnathonemus echidnorhynchus. Next base: position 13,180,458 of record JAODJU010000025.1, on the reverse strand, counting down.
AGAATAGCTTTTTTTATTTCAACTGCACACTTGAAGAACAAACACAGAAGCTACGCTTATAAGTGTATCAAGCAACTATGTTTAGAGCACATTTTAACTAATGCTTCATAACTAACATTTAGCTTTTCCTATACAGGCTACAGCCTTTTTTGCATTGCCTGCTGTTTTTAACCTGTACAGAGATGGATTTAAACGGAAATCACACTGTAATTATCTCTAAAACTCTTGTGTTGTTTATGTTCTAATTCCACACGTACACCGTACGTAAAAAAAAAACATTAATTGATAATGGGTCGTGCTACTTTAATCAGCTCGGCACTCCATCTGGGGGGTGAGGCTGATTTCGTCTTTCCACACCTGCCACCCTCATGGGCAGGAGTGTAACTGTGTAACACTATGATGTGTAAACACAATGACTATAAAACACACGAACATACAGGAAAAGACATAAAAACATTTGCGTAGTGTGACCTCATCTGTATTTACTATTACACATTTTTATGTAGTTCTTTGCCATATCCTGCGCCTGCCCTACCTACATATCATTAACCATTTACCAAGACTGTACTTATCGCCAACAAGCACAATTATCTTTGACAGCCTTTTAAAAAAAAAAAAAAAAAAACACACACCATAGATTCAACCAGTCATTGTATTCATTTTCATTCTATTTATTTGTTTGTGTCTGTTTGTTAATTAATTAAAGGAAAAACTGATGAACGTCATGTCAAACACACTGCAGTATTACTGGTACCGTGACCTTGGAGTCGAGCTGGTGAACATGCTTCACACCAAACAGGATTCACAACTGTAAGCCCACCTCAGCAGGAATTGATATGCTATGATATATCATGTCCAGCCAATTAACCTGCCATAACTGGATACCTGGATACCAATAAGCCCTGCTAGACAGTACCCGTATATCACCCTTTTACTACTTTTGTTAGAGGAAATGTCACATGGAGCTTTTCCACAGCCACCAAGAACCGAACCACAGCCGAGCCATAATCGGACTTACTAACAGGTCCGAAAGCGTGACCAAAGGCAAGGGATAGTGCTGTTCTGCACATGGATTATCGGAAAGAAGACATAGTCTATATATAATTCAATATTAGCATCACACATTAAGGTGCATTCCTGAAAACTCGGAACTTGAAACTTTCCAACCTCCTACTTAAAAATGTACTATAGTATAGCTGAAAGGGATGGATTCATAATGCAAATTTACACAAGCCAATGCTAATTCAACTAGCATTTGATAGTTGCGTAACATGGCGATTCACACAGACGTGCGAGACCTAACACACATTAAAAAAAGTAACATTAATTGCACATAGTACAACCTCGTTTCCAAAAAAGCTGGGACACTCTAAAATGTAAATAAAAATGGATGCAATGATTAGCAAATCATATAAACCTGTATTTAACTGAAAACAGAACAGACAACATGTCAAATGTTGAAACAGAGAAATTTTATTGTTTAATAAATACAGCTCTGGAAAAAATTACAAGACCACTTTATATTTTAAAAAAACTGCATTTTTAGATCATGGTTTACATCTGGTTCTGCTGGCAGAAGACTACACTGCAAGGCAGGCTGCTTCCAGGCTCAAAGTTTCTAGACAGCAGTACACAAGAACAAGGTGAAGCAGGAGACACTGGGAACGACCAGAAACCAGCCAGGTAGAGGGCAGAAGGAACTTTTTAATGCCAGGGATGACTGTCAACTTATCCAGGAGTGCCTCATAAATCGAAGGATGACCTCAAGTGACCTTCAAAAGGAATGGGAAACATTAAGTGGTATGAAGTGCGCTGCTAGGAAATTCATAATGGGCTCATAGAAGCAGGACTGAAGACCCATAAAGCAAGGAAGAAGCCCTTCATCAATGAGAAGCAGGGAAGAGCCAGGCTGGAGTTCGCAAAGAAAATGTATATTTTACACAGAAACATACCCATAAATTGAGAAATGGGTGAAACCGAAAAAATTGCTGTGGTCTCTTAATTTTTTCCAGAGCTCCATTTGAATTTGATACCAGCAGCATATTCAAATGAGTTGGGACGGTGTGACCAAAGACTGGAAAAGTTGTGCAAAGCTAAAACAAAACACCGGGTTGAATATATCACGACTAATTAGGTAAACTGGCAACAGGTCAGGAACATGACAGAGTGTAAAAATCTTTATGCAGTGAAGATGGAGAGAGGTGCACCACTCTGTGAAAGACCGGTGAGCAAACAGTGCAACAAATTAAGAGCAACATTCCTCAGCATAATACTGCAAGGAATTTGGGAATTCCATCATCTACAGTATCTAATAACATTAAAAGACTCAGAGAATCCAGAGAAATCTCTGTGCACAAGGGACAAGGCCAAAAACCAATATTGGACAGCTGTGATCTTCAGGTCCTCAAGTGGCTCTGCATTAAAAACAGACAATATCACTGTATGGGCTCAAACACTTACGAAAACCAGCGTCTGTGAACACAGCTCATCACTGCATCCACAAATGCAGGATGAAACTCTACCATGCAAAGAAACAACCAAATCTAAACATGATCCAGAAACGGCACCAAATTTTCTGGGTCTGAGCTCATTTAAGATTGACTCATCAAAATGGAAAACAATCCTGTGGTCTGATGAAGCAAAATTTCAAACTCTTTTTGAAAATCATGGATGCCGTGTCCTCTGAGCTAAAGAAGAGAGGGATCATCCAGCTTGTTACCAGAGGACAGTTCAAAAGCCAGCATCCGTGATGGAATGGGTATGCATTAGTGATGGGAAGATTCCCCGATTCGCTCGGTGCATCGGCTTAAAAAGTTAACGATGCGATGTATCGGTTTAAAATGTGTGCATCGGATACAAATTGGCATTTGTATCGCGATGCATCGTTTCTATCGTATCTGCATCGG
>JAODJU010000025.1:13153640-13177452 GCA_026776725.1 Gnathonemus echidnorhynchus | reverse complement strand
GTATCGTATCGTTGGCTATGCATCGAGATGCGTATCGCATCGGCCTCAGTTATGGAGATGCACATCCCTAGTATGCATTAATGCCCATGGCTTGGGTAGCTTGCACATCTGGGAAGGCACCATTAATGCTGAATGATATATACAGGTTATGAAGCAACATATGCTGCCATCCAGACATCTTATTCAGAGCATGGCTCCGTAGTAAGAGAGTCTGGGTGCTAGACTGGCCTGCCTACAGTCCAGACCTTTCAACCACTGAAAACATTTGCTGCATCAGGAAACGAAAAATACAACAAGAGACGCCAAACCGTTGAGCAGCTGAAATGCTGTATCAGGCAAGAATGGGACAACATTTCACTTTCATAACTGCAGTGAGTGGTCTCCTCAGTCCCCAAATATTTACAGGGCCTTGTTAAAGAAAAGGCAATACAACACAGTGGTAAATATATCCCTGTCCCAACTTTTTTGAAACGTTGCTGGCATCATATTCAACATAATTAAATTTCTGTTTCAGCATCTGATATGTTGTCTTTGTTTTATTTTAAATTAAATATGGGCTCATATGACTTGAAAATATCCGCATTCCATTTTTATTTACATTTTACAGTGTCCCAATTCTTTTGGAAACAGGGTTGTAAATCACAAGCTTCACTGTGTGAACAGTAAATAAGCGTTTCTTCAGTTCTGTGTCACTATCGCTCTCCAAACTCAACGATGCCTTTATCGAGCCGACCCATCTGCAGTGGAGAACCGAAGCTAGCAGAGAACCGAAGCTAGCTAGAACCAAAGCTAGCTAGAACCGTGCTGAAACTGATCTCTCTTTGCGGTACGGCTCGGGTGCGGGTTGGTACCTGTACTCCAGTGGAAAAGCACCAATAGTTATCCTTGATATAGTGTGTAGAGGATGTTTGTACTTAACCAAATGTAAACATGGTAAACAGCACAGTAAAATCTTTATTCTAATTAGAGTTTGGTACCGAAACCCAGTGCCAATATGGCACCTATGGTTCCTATATGGTCAGTATGTAGTGGACCGTTCAACCCTGAGCTGTTAACTGAAATATTTGCCCTGTAGGGCTCAGGCAACAGAAGCGTCACTGTAACTCACGTGTCATCGCAAGTTAACGTTACACTTGCTCTGATGTCAGCAGACGCCCACTGTCAGCTAGTAGCTACACAGATCAAAGGCCTAAAGCTATATTTTTATATTTAGGTGTATTTATATATTTAAGGCATGACGTTAATGTATTGTTCAATTTGAAGTTCAAAATTTGCCTTAGAAAGAAACCCATTCTTTAATGTTGTTCATTTTGTGCTTTATTTCTTAAAAAAGTACCAGTTCAGGCAGCGTTCAGGCCCTGGCACCTTCTTAAATGTTTTAGTACTCAAATGATACCCAGCTCTAAATGTAATGCAGCTACAATGTCGATACGTTTATAAGCCACTGTGAACAAAAAACAATTTAGTAAACATGTACTGAACAAACTGCATGTAGACGCTGCTAATCTGATCATGGACTCTGGTGCCATACCTGTATTCCAACGGAGAAACAAAACGGCTGCTCTTACCACATTAAGCCGTTTACTCAGGGAGCATAAAGAGAGCCTCTAACTGCTGTGGGAAGTACCCAAGTGCACTGTGAGAGCCATCTGATGAAGCATCAGGCAGACCACTTACCTCCCACAATAACATACTGTTCCCGCTGAGTAAGAGAACTCATCAGAAATTTAAAATGCATTAAAACAAGAATTACCTCTTTCACACACACACACAAATAAAAAAAAATCCTTTTGAACTGGCTGGTCAAGATAAGGGGCAGTAGCCTAGTCTACAACATGACAAGCTTCTGATAAGACTTTAAGCAATTTCTTATCCATCCATTTCCACACCATTTCAAAGTCTGGTTTCAGTCTGGGGAATTAATGACGCTGAAGGTTGAAAAGTCAAAATTTGACCCTCCATTAACTTCAGAATAAAGTGACCAGGCATGCATGGTGTCACAGGCCATGCGGACTATCGCGCTCCTGTCCCAGTGGTGACGGCCCCGGAGTTCCAGGTGACGGCTCACCTGCTTGATGCGGTCGGGGTTGACGGTGGTCTGGGGCTGCAGGATGCTGACAGGTTCCGTTTTGGCCACATTCTGGGGCATCTCCCGAATCTTGTCGGCAATGAAGCCATGAACGGCATTAAGAGCTTCCACTGTGCCCTGGATGAGGCACACTCGCTCTGTGGTACCTGCAAAGCACACCATGTCAGTGCTGCAGTCGAATCACTCGCTCTGTGGTACCTGCAAAGCACACCACCATGTCTGGGCTACAGTCAAATCACTCGCTCGCTGTCCGAGGTGTTGAATGCTTGCAATGAAAACAAGATGTCTAATGTACACAAATTATAGCACAGAATTACAAATACCACATTCCAGGACTGAACCCTGCCTAAACTGCCCTGGCGGTAAAATTCAGCCTCACTTAAACCAATGTTTATGAAGTGTATATGGCTACTATAATTTGAACAACATCCCCAGGGCTGAAGCAGTACAGCAGACCCAGTACAGCAGACCCAAGTGTTCTTACCCATAATATATCATTAAACCACTATCACCCCAGCCAGCTTAGGCACGCACAGAACCAGTACAATTCATCCGAAAGTCATTCAATCCACAGAGATCACATAATTAAACAATATATACATACGCAAAATTTAAAATCAACATTAAATCCATCACCGATACAAAGATCATAAACATTACTTAACATATCAATTACAGATTATTCCTTGGTTTATTTCTTTTGTGGGGGGGGGATCACTGGTTTTAATTGGACTGATCTGTAGCAGATTTTCAGAAATCATTATTTTTTTCCATGTCACATGAGGATGTATAAAAAACACAGCAGGTAACTAGCTGGAAGTTGGCAGCGCCAGCCAAACCATTAGACTCATGACGGATCCGCTCCCAATATACCAGAGTCACAGCAGCCCATTGTCCGCGCTGACGGCTGCCCCCGGGGGGGCTGAAGCAGTGTCAGAGCCACCTAGTCACCGTTATGTCAGCCCCTTAGCTTCCGAGAGTCCTCTGTACCCAGAAACACAACAGCATGCTTCTTCCTATTAATAAAGTTAGTTGCAAAAACAGCTGCTGGCTGCACAAGGCACAAAGCACGACGCCATTCAAGCCTTCCTCACTCCACACTCTCAGTAACCTGTATACTTAAGCGAGGGTCGCGGAGGCTGGAGTCTAAGACCAAACAAAGCCACAGGACTTATCTGTACAACCACTCCATGCTCTTACAGACATCCATGTCACGGCCTGTTTGACCGTTGGCTGTTCCTTTGCCCTTAGTCTTATATGACCATGGAAACAACTAAAAAAATACCTGTACTGAAGACTTTCACAGCACCAGTATTATTTCATTACAGCCCGTCATTAAAGTATAGCAAAGACATTATGCATATACCTGCATATAAATCAGCTTAATACTTCACCTTTAGATTACATACAGTATGAATCAGTGTTAATGCAGCCTGCAGTCTTTCTTTCCACAAGGTATGAGGCCTGACACTTCTAAAGGCACTTTTTTGGGGGGGGGGGGGGCAGGGGGCAGGCTGGAGAAGAAATCTCTCGACCTGACAGATGTTTCCTTGCTCCATCCCTGGGGAGCTCCAACGCGGGCTCTCGATCCCTGACACCCTGGCCATGAAGCACTAGTATGTGTAGAGCTAGTAGAAACCTGGCAGACACACTCAGGTATTCATATCAAAGGCTCCGCACTTCCAGCACACGTCACGAGCCTTCTGGAAACAGCCCGGTGCCAAAAATTATTGCAGACTTTCATTAATGAGATTAGGATCTTTGAGGAGGGGGGGCTAAACACAAACCGCTAAAAACTTGTCATGCATCCAGCCTGAAATAAAGAACATTTTTGGAACATTTCTCACAGGTGCTTCCTCTTTAACTTTGTAAAGTGTATTGGCTTTCTTACAATACACTTTGCTTTTTTCCCCCAATAACTATTCACAGCTCTGTTTTGACCTCCACAAATGCCAAAGCGGGTTGATAAAGTAAAATGCCTCGGCAAATTACAGAGTGGGAAAACAGAGTGTGGTGTATTTATTGGAATATGTCTAAAACCATTAATGCTTGCACTTTTAATTAATTTAATTAATCTGATCAGGAGATCTTACTGACATCTAGAGGCAGACATTAGTATGACGGTTAGATGCACACTCGTATTCTCAAAGTTCACATCCCAAGAGCCCCCACCGCCCCCGCCACAGTTTGACATGAGGTGATTGACGCTTTCTATCAAGGCATCAGTTAAGCATCAAAACATAGGAAATGACATTTACAAGGCTGCGATTTTAAGCCGCAATACCCTGCTGTAACAGTCGCACTTTGAGGGGTTTGCCCAACAAACTAAGAGGCTCTCTACACTCCTTAAAGGGAGATGCCATTCCAGGGAGTCACACAGAGAGTTGGCCCTTCTGCACTGTGCTGGGTATTACAGACAGCCATTAAAGTGGAAAACACTGACAATCTGTCAGTCGTGCCTTAAACGTCACGCTTAAGCTTGCCAAACGCAGATTCCCCCAACTTCCTGCTGCGCATAGGAAGTTCCAATCAACTCCTTTAGATTTGCAATACTGGTACAGAAGGGTTGCATTTTTTAGCCTGCAATGCAGCGAGCTGTAAACGGACTTGAAGGCTGGCGCCCGCTGTCGTTTTAAGCAGCTGCTCAGAGGATTACACAATGCTCTGGGAGTCGCATTAAACTTTCGACACTGAGTCACTACAGAAACAAAATGCTTTCGAAAACAACAAGAAATAAGCAAACCCTTGAGTTATTACGTCTCCCACAGATGTGGTTAACTGGACTGCAGGAGAATGTGAAAATGTTTTGGTCATATTCTTGGGCCTGCAGTCATTCAGTAGGTCTACAGTAACAGTAGCCAGAAGGTGGCAAGACACCACAAAGGACTAAAACTGAGAATTTTGACTGCCAGCCTTAAGGGACAATGTAATAAATCATCCTGATGACTCTGGTATGGCACACACCTACATCACATTCAATAGCACGCTGTGACCTTGACCGCATGATTAAAATCATTAATGACCTGAGTGACTGCATCCCCAGACTAGCAGACTGGCATCACGAGAGCGGTTACCATGGCAACCATTACCCTCACTCCAAGGGGGAAACGCAGCGAACAAATGTCTGGTGTTCCAGAGGCGGAACAGTGCAGCATTAGGTGTGAAACAGCGGCTTTTACGCATACAGTCCTATTTCATCACAAACTTACAGTTTTGATGCAAAGTAGCTAATTTAACATTTTTGGTTAAAGAAGCACTTACATATTGCCGTACTGGTTTAGATTTGAGATTTGATTAGATGTATATTATCCCTCTATGTCGGTCAGCGATATGAAGCGTGAGAGAGAGAGGGGATCACCAACGGTTGTTGAACGGTAGCAAGGTGACCGGCATTTCCTGGCTTGTTAAGGCGGCAGCGGAAAAGCCTTGGTTAGCAAGGTCTCACAGAGCATTTGACAGCGGTGAAATATTCACCGATATTCGCACTGGTCAAGCCAAGAAAGTATACAGCTTATATCCAAAATCACAATGGGTGTGTCTGTACATGTTCAAAGGAGACTGGCTGCGCAGACACACACACACACACACACACACACAAACTATCCACCTTAACATTCGAGGGAAATGGCCGTTATCCTCGGCCAAACCCTAAACGCCGTCTTTTCACTTCATTATCATTAACGCGCACACACACACACGCGGGCACAGCTGTCCGGGGGAAAAATGAGCCTATATTGAGACCCTTTCCTGACGGGCATTTCTCTGGATCTGCACGGCATCCACCAGTCGGCCGAGATATAAATAGCTCAATGACACCCGGCTAAACTCTGTTAAGTCTCAAAAGCAGGGCTTTCTATATAAATGTGTCTCTGAGCATCCTTGTGGAGCGACTAACAACTGTGTCCATGGGCAGCCACCTATGAGCCAAAGCTGATAATCTACCCCAAGCTGGGGCAGGTTGGCTGCAGCAAGGGCAAATCATCCATGTGAGACACAGGGGCACATGGCTCTGTCCCTGAGGTCCTTCCCTCTGACCAGCATTACTGAGTATAGAACTGAGGACAGAGAAGCCCTTCCTGCAGCCCAACACTGAATGACACGTGCAAAGCCAACCGGGCTTTACAACAGGAATCAAAATACAATCACATGTTACACCGCCACAGTCAGAGAGCAAAGCAAACTTTAGAGTGATTTTAACGTTTATGCTGTTTTTCAGTTCCACATCACCACTCCACTTCCCGGGACCGAATATGTGCATCTCAAATTTTAACAGCTCGTATTTCAGAAACGAAACGCTGATGCGTTCGAACCGAGCATTTCCGTCAATCACTCCGCCCAGTCTTCGTTCTTCCGGCACGTTCTACTTCCAAACTGTGCGTTAAGAGGGCTTTGTGGGATACGACACACCTTATGGTCTCCAAAACCACAATGAGAGAAGGGCTAAGCCCAGGAAAACATCCACAGATGGGTGCCATGTACTACAAAAACAAACAGATTGCCAGGCTACTCAAGAGATCCAGATCAAGCCATTTTCATAGCATTACACTCTTACTAAAGCATGTACAGTTTATCTTGCCCCGGGAAAGCACACACTAGCAATACCAGCTTGTATCAAATCAAGGCTCAGTTTCATTAGTAATATCACATAAAAGTAATGTGGAAAATGCTGGCCTACTTGTACAGTAGTTAATACAGTAAATGCACAATCACACAAGTTTCTTTTGTGACAAATGCACAGTCTACCAAGCCCTAAACTCAATTAGTGGACCGTTCCCAAAACCACCGTGTGTAAAACACATCAAGTCTGAATCGGACCCTACAAGTTGATCTCAGGATAAAGGTCTTAAAATTCCCCAATGGATGAAGATCAGGTCAACGCACGTGTCTGCAGCACTAGGCGGCAATACAGCACATTAAATGAGAAGAATGACATCAGACCAAAAGCAAAAGGGGAACCAAATGACAGCAAAGATGTCCAAACACCATCTGGAGATTTTAGGCATCGATAGCCTACTTGACTCTACATATCTTTTAGGAAAAGAGCTTAGCAGATGTCAATACATCCAAGTCCACGTCGTTCCACAGTTTTTGCTTAGCAAAGGCAGATTAGAACATGTATCTTGTTTCTGGGATTTAAACTGCCATTTAATTCTCTGCAGTAGAAGTAGGAAAAGTACGGCAAACCATTTATAGGTTGATTACAGCACAAATGCAGCTAATGAAATGACAGTAGAGCAGGAGGATTTCGAGAGGATAATGAAAGCGAGGCGATGCAAAATTAACACAAAACTATGGTCCTCCTTTTGTGGTTACAGAGTAAAGCAGTTCTCTTTTTTGACCCATTAGAGTTTTAAAAAGGCTCATAAAGTTATTAGATTGTTCCAACTCACAGGAAACCTGCCATGTTTTCCCTAGTTCAATTTTCCATATGATGTCAGACTATTTAATGGCATTTGGGGAATAACGAGCTATGTGGACTGTTTTTAATCTTGGAGATGTTTGTACATGGAACCAGCGTGGAGGTCAGCTACCTCTGGGACGATGGAAAGCAGAGACCACCTGACAGGCAAGCAGCCAATGAGGAGTCCGGTTAGTATTATTGACCCAAATTTCATAGGTCCGAAACTTGCTGCAGAATTTTCAATCAAATGCACATTGTTTTTTTTCTAAAAAAAACAACCCTGAAACAGGATTGTAGCTCAAAATTTAGCCTAGCCTGTTGAGGTATCATTATCACCAAGTTCTCACTCTGAAAAGTTTTGGTGTTAGAAAATAAAAGCTCAGTTACTGCAGAGGTGCTGCCAAGTTTGTGATCCATCATTGTCTCTGATGCAACCACATCTGGTAGAGATGTAATTCATAACAGGTGCCTTTCCCAGATGAAGCTTCCAAGGGTTCTGGGATTAGGCTAATACTTCATCCTGATACCACTTTCCTTGGACAACTTTCTCTTCATCGTAGCATTTATCAAATCCCATAAACTGGGCTCATTATAAACTCTGACAATTATGTTTGCATGTTGATGACCTTTGTCTTCTGCTGTCACTTTGAGACTAAATGTAAAACAGATCTTTTACGATATCCTTTTTGAAACAGTACCTCTGAATACATTTTAACTGCATGCATCACTGGTTATATGGGGTGAGACAATCCAACCACAGAACATGTTCTGTTATTTGACAAAATGTATTCCGTTACCTGTGTACAAATGCAGGATACTGTAATATCATGCAGCAGCTGGCATTGATCAATGTAAAAGCATCTGATCCCAAAAAATATACATATATGACCCAATACCTCTGAAAACAAACCAAGCTCACACTGCTTTGCCAGAAAACACTGCATTTCGCTAATATAAATGAAGTCTTCTCTATAACACATCTATATTAGGGAGAAGAGGTTAACATACTATCCTTCTGTTGTTTGAACTACAGTGTTCTGGGGGTATTTTTAATTTAGCGGATAGCTTAATTCTGGTAAAATCTAAGAAGAGATCATATTCCATATGTTTTATCTAGAATGAGAAACTGAGAAAATTTGAAGCAAGTACAGAACTAAGTGAAATATGTACCGCACGTATTATGTACGATAAAAATAATAACTAAAAATATACTTATTTTTAAGGTGAACCAACAGCTTTAAGAAACGTTAAAAAAAGGGTTCTGCTGTAAGGCTAAAGTATGAACACTGATGCAAGATGTGTGTTTAAGAAGGAAAACAGAGCAGATGATTAAAGCCTCATTAAGCCCCGCATTCCCAGGCTGACGGGCGACAGCAGCTGCACGGCACAGACCGCCCGCCCGCCTGCCGATTGACACAGTATCTGGGATGGCACATCTCTCCGTTCCCCACACCGCTAGCGAGCCAGCAGGCCAAGTGTCCGCTGCTAGGCTGCTGTGCCTCTCACGCTGCCGTTAGCATGACCTCCATTCGCCGCCGGTTAGCATTAGCGCCTCGGCTCTCCTTCTAGTGTTAATGTTAAGCGCTCGCTGCCTTTTACCTTCAGCGCGAGCCCTTCGTCGCCGCCGTATCTGACCGCATGGCATCGTGTCAGCGGTAGCAGACATTCCACATTATACTAGATCAGGATACATGCCATTACATAAGTTTGGGGCAGTCAAGCATGTACAAACTTTAATATTTAAAATATGGTAGCTATCAGCAATTACCGGCAAACAATGTGAATAATTTATGCCGTTTTGAGAGTTCATGCAATTACTTAGACTAGAATTAGATAATGAGGGTGGTCTTTTCATGACATTAGAGTCCCTCGAGTTCATGATTTCCACTGCAGGAAGAAGATTCCCTCCAGTCTCCTCTGCCTCCCATCCCGAGAGCGGTTTGGGTGCAGGTTGGAGAGACTGCAGAGCGCGAGGCAGAGACTCCCTCCAGGTCTCACCGCAGACACGCACACGTTACAAGCACTGCTGCCTGTGGGAGACCAGCTGAGCGGTTTAGCAGGTAATTTGAGGATGAGTCAAAGCACGCTGCACGATTCATTAACGCCATTACGTTTCTGTAAATTTCATTTTCCCCCATCCAAAGCAATAGCAGGAAAAACAGAGCACGTCACCAGCGACACCTTGGGCATCTAAGTAAAATGCTACTCACCTTTGCTTCCACCAAGCCTCTGGACCTGTGAGTCCAAAGGGGCTAAGGTGAATATGCACTAGACACAAAGTGAGAACCAGCCAAGGCTAAGGCTGCATCTTTGATACAGACGCCAGTCTAATCAGGCAGAAGGCAGGTGAGCAGCAGGGATGAGGCCTCAGATTCAGCACGAAGCTCCACAGCCGTCGAATCAATGGCAAGAAAACTATGCTGATAAACAGACTCAACGGAAGCTTCAGCGATACTATGCCAGGCGAATTAAAAAAAGCGTACTGCTTATCTTTAAAAACCCACTGTCACCCGCCATTAGAGTCACTGGCAGCTACTGTCATCAACTGCACTTTATTTTCACAGGAAGCTCTTGCCCTGCTACCTTCTGCAAAGCGCAAATACGATGATTTTTTTTTTTTTTTTTTTTTTTTGGAAAAACAAAGAACGAGTAAAGTGAGTGACAAGAGGTTAGCAGTTTGAAGTTCAAACCGAACCCATAACCGAGGAGATCCGAACGGGGGATCTACGAGTTCAACAGCCAGCAGCCGGTCCCTTCCATGGGATGCCCACCACCTCCAAATGGAAACACGCTGGATTTGACCAGTTCTGCTGCTACCACAACTTAAACTTTCATATACGACTTGCAACAGTTTTTAAGTAGAATCAGACATTATTACCACATGTACAGACGCTCCTCTACTTACGAATGAGTTACGTTCCGAACGGCCGAAATGTTCATAAGTCGTTATTCAACATCATTTTAAGGGTATACGCAAGTACAAAGAACGTTGGGAGTAGCGACCGGAAGTCGTACTAGGCAGAATTGGCACGCAAAAAAACAGAGGACAGAGAATGGGAGCCCAAACAAACACAATTTGGACTTACAGTCCTCTTCATTCGTATGTTTGAAAGTTCATAAGTAAAGGATCGTCTGTATACTGAATAGGGACCTTTTAACAGGTGAGGCACATCAGTGAATGCTGTCTAGACAGCAGAAATTCTTGCCCAATCAAAACCATCTAGTGCAGTACACTGAGATGGGAACTAAGGACATTCATTTTATTCAGTGAGAACAACAAGGTTAAGAAACAATTAAAAAGTTGTGCGCTTATGGACTTAATGGTCTGAAATGATGGAAGATAAGTGACAGGTTCAGTAACAGAACCACAAAAGCGAAGAGGAAATAAGAAAAGCAATGGTTCTGTGCCTCGTCTCGTTATAACAAAGCGCTTCAGTATTCCGAGGTGCCGCTTGCTCCTAGCTGGAGGAAAAAGGTGAGATGAGGCTCTGTGGAGCGACTTCTTTGAAGAGCAGAGGTGGCACGCTGCCACTGGCGAATTAATAAGAATGAGAAATCAACCCACATGTTTCAGACGAATCTCCAGAATCACGAAGCAAACAGTGGGATTTACCTTTGAAAAAACACAACCATTAAAGTAACAAAGGCAAAAATAGCCGACCCTCTCGTATTGCGCAGACCTCACTCACGATCCGCAGTCACTGTGCTAAGGACAGTGCCCCCCAGGAAAGACGGGCATGTGGCCTTTTCTGCTGATTTCATTTAGCTACTTTACAAAAGCTGCAAAACGCCATTAATCAGCAAAAGCTATTATACTGTACAGATACTTAATTATATTTAATATCCATGTATAAATTTTCTTGATTATTTATAACATTCCAGTTAGAAACCCCTATGCATTTCATTGACAATTATTTCATATTTGTCAAAGTCGGAATTCCGCATATTAAACAATAATAAAATCCATTCAGATTGTACCATAGATGGTAATGCCCCATGTACACACTGAAACACTGTATTGTATGACCTAACAACACAGTTATGCATCATAACATCACTGCAAACCCTAATCACAATAAACACCAGAGAGTAAAAGCAAGATAAAGTGATACATTCACACTTACTCATTTGTTAATACAAAAGGTTTCCAAGTATGGAAAGCGATGAAGTCTTGTCACTCATTTCCTCAAATACAGGCAAAGCACACACACTTTGTCCAGAACATGCAACAGCTAAAACTCAGCCTTTTCCAGTAGAATACATCAGAAATTTCATCCACTGTTTACCAAATCACAATACTCACCTGAATTCAAATTCTCCTAATATCTTTTGTTTGCCAGGAATATTATTGAAATTGTGTCACATTTTACAGTAACATTTTATTATGATTTATTTTTAATTAATGAAAAATATCTGAAGAGAAAGGACAAACCTGAATTTATTCACTTCATTCACTTATTCACCAGATTTACATTTTATCATATAACTCTATAAGTCTGTCTAAACCATCTACCCTTAATGACCAGGAAGGGTCAACAAAATTCAAATAATTTTGCTGATGCCTTCTTTGTAGCTCATAATTACCATTTTGCTAAACAAAACCCCAAATTCAATTCCACTACTATGGCACAATATTATCCAAAAATATAACTCATCTAAGGTTCAGCCACAGGGGTTCAACCATAATGGTGATTTCAGAGCAGGTTAGGATACGTGATACAATTACACACACACAAAGAACTGCTCCTAAGCACTTACAGCACTAAGCAACTAAGCACTAAACCACAGCTAAGACACTACATCGTCAGGTTATCAAAGAAGCAATTTCACATATGGAAACATCTGCACAACCTTTTATGTTCTCTGGCGTCAAACATCCCTGTCCCTGCAGAGACACATGCCTACATGCCAAGACGATAACAGCAGCAAAGAGAGAAAAGGTGAACTGCAACCCAGCCACTGAGAAGCAAGCAGGATGCCAGGCACAGCACTTCCCAATCCAGTCCTCGGGGAGCCCCGCACAGTCCACGTTTTTGCTCCCTCCCACCTCCCTGCCAGACAGTCCATGTTTTTGCTCCCTCCCAGCTCCTAAGAGGGAGCAAAAATGAGGACTGTCTGGGGGGGTCCCCAAGAACCAGGTTGGGAATTGGAATTTCCCCCCTAGAACTATTTAACGAGTTTCAATTTCAAATGTGATCAAGGACAAAAAATGTATCCGAATTAGATGACAGAATAAAATAACCAATGGAAATCCAAGGCAGAATAAAAACCGCGTCACTGTCAAGCTGCAGTAAATTTACTGAAAGGCTGGCAAACAAGTACAAAATGAAAATATATTTACAAAGATGAAAAATATAAGGATATACTAAGCACTATTTAGCAAAAGTTAAAGACATTAATAAATATTCCATTGTTAAACAGAGGAAAAGTTATTAGCATTAAATTACAAAACATAAACAAAACCCAAAAATGTGTCACATCACAATGTAAATCAAACCTAAGTTTAAACAGTCAGGAAGAAGAGAGACTCACAAAGCGGAAATTAGTTTGGTACAAAATTAAAGTAAAGTGACCCAGCTCTGTTTGTAACAGACCACCGCTAGACATGATTTATGACCTGCCTGGACAGCACAGCTCTGCACTTCAGCCTAGTTAGACCGAATAAGGCCATTTCCAGCCATGTATCCAGGCTGAGCTATTTACAGTAGAAAGGAGACAAAATGTGTCAGAGCCTGGAAAAGAAAAAGAAAAAAAAAAAAAAAAAATCAAGAAACCCATTTTATCGTAGCCGCGCTCACAAACACCACTGGAGAAGAGTCTGAGTCGCCTGATTGTTTAGCAACAAATTCACGCGATTAACGGCCTGTATATTTACGAGGACGTTTACATAATTAGAAATCAATCATCCACCCTTTGATATTTTACAAATGGAAGCAAAAATAATATGTCGCTGGCTCAACACCTTCAACTTTCTTGGCCGCGTTACTCTCACAGACGTTATAGCGACGCGAATAACAAAGGCATGGCGTTCTGAGTGACCCATATGCAATTCCCGAAAGTGGTACTGAAGATGGGGAACGTGATCCTCATTACTCTCAGAATCTGGGGCAGCATGATAGGGTCCCGTGAGGAGAGGGGACAAGCTGTGATGGGTTGCTTCAGGATCGGACCTCATTTCTCTCTCCTTTTTTCTGGCAGGGAGCAGAAAGACGCCGTCTTTCATCGCGGTTCCCTCGTGCGCGGGGAGAGCGCCGTCCAGCCCGAGCGAGTCATCATTGCCGGGTGTCAAAGCCCTGTACCCTCTCCGTTCCAGAACGGCTGTGTGTATTTCTTTAACATGAGACAATCACCAAGGGTGCAAAAATAATAAAACGATATGCCCTTAATAAGAACCAAAAGAGAAAGTCTGTATAGTGGTAAGTCTGTATAGTAAGTGATATCAGAGCCCACTGGCTTGGTAGTTGGTTATGCACAGCCACAGCAGCAATAGTTGCCAAGCCTTCGGCCTTAAATGTGCCCAGATCAACATAAAACCCCGTGACCTCTAAGGAATCATAAACCTTCAGGTGTGGGGGTCCCACTTCCACCAAGCCATATTGCTTCAGCCTTTTGCTAATCCTATGAGTGAGCTTCCTACTAACG
Source organism: Gnathonemus echidnorhynchus (assembly GCA_026776725.1). Taxonomy (NCBI): domain Eukaryota; kingdom Metazoa; phylum Chordata; class Actinopteri; order Osteoglossiformes; family Mormyridae; genus Gnathonemus; species Gnathonemus echidnorhynchus. The sequence continues at coordinate 13,163,320 of JAODJU010000025.1, read as the reverse complement.
ATCCTATTTAAGCACCACTTGCTGAGTGAGGAAAAGGCCTTCGGTTTAAACTTACGCGGTCTGCTGCCGGGCCAGGACTTCCTACCGACTGGCCGCATCACACACGTGTCAGAATGTGCCGTGACACTCTGCCCAGTGCTTGAGGACTACACTAATGCACCCTGCTCACTCTTTACATTTCCACAAGTAACCTGAAAATGAATACAAGTGAAAGAGCAACAGAAAGCCAAGGAGTGACACTGAGGGGAGAAAAAACTGCCAACATAAAGTCTGAGATTTCTGCAGAACAGTTCACCCCGATTTGCAATGGATAAGCAATTATCGATTCAATAGGCAGCCAAGCACTCTAACTAGTATCTACAGTTCGTTAATCATCTCATTTAAATTACTTTTTACCACAATAATATTTGCACAAATTGATCTTAATTTCCCCTAATTACAATCAAACCACTACTGATAATTCACTGCAATAGACATGGAACAGGCCCAGAACAATCAGTTTCATGTGTAATGTAAGAACTACATGTACTTTTCAAATTACTGTATACAACGTGTAAAGCATAATGGTGTCCAATACAATGTAACAGAGGATGACTGAAAACCGCAGCACCAAAGCAGAAGAGCCACGCGTTGCGTTAAAATCCGCAACTCTGTAACTCTCCATTAGAATTTGACAGAAAGAAAATTGTAATGCAGTAAATTTCTAATCTGGATTTTATTGGAGCTAAATGGAATTGCTGCACAGCCCCAGAGAACAATGATTTTTGAAGAAACTGAAGGCCACAGGACCCATGAAGTCCAGCCCTTCAATCAGAGAACCACGTTAAAAATGAAGGTACAGCGTTTATTTTTATTAAACGTTTTTTAAAGTTTAATTTCTAGGGACACGTCACTGAGAACTGCGAGGCGGAATCATTCCAAAAGTAATGACTGCTTTCTGTCACAGTTTAGGCCAAAACTCTTCTACTCTGTTAGGAACAATATTGCCAATCAACAAGACAAACCATTGCCTTAACAGAATCGGCCAATTAACACAAAAACTAAAGAAACTAAAGCACATTGTTTCTGATACGAGGAAAAAAGACACACACAGACACACAGACACACAGACAGACACAGACACACACAGACACACACACAGACAGACAGACAGACAGACACAGACACACACAAAGTGCATATTTTACATTATCCTACAAAAAAAGCGAATAATTTCAATAATCTGTGTAAAAAAAAAAAAAAAAAGCTTGTTTATCTTGGTTCATTCATCAGTGAATTATATTTCTTCCCCTCAGTCTATGGGGACAACAGCTTGTTAGGTTCAACCATTTAGCCCGAAAGATGCTAACTGATCCCAGGAAAGACTAATGTGCCCGTTACCAACGATGTCACTCTCCTCAGATAAGTGCTTTTGCAATACTTTTCATTTTATACACTTAGCATCCTTTAATTTGTATAAAATCCTAAGACGGATAAGCAGAGCAGTATTTTAATGTAAAAAATTGGTTCTCTAAAACGATTCTACATGTTAAGTGCGATATTTTTTGAAGAGCGAGATATTCTGTCTGCATGCACAGAAAGAGGCTAAAATTAAATAAAATATGGATTCATTCAAAAAATAAATAACTAAGCAGATCTTCACTACTATGCCAGAGGAGCAATCCCCCCCCAAGCCACTAAACAGAGTGTTGTAAATTTGGAAGCCATTTCAAACTGTAAATGACCGATCCTGCTTGCTGGGCAAACAGCACAGGGGGCATTAATCAGAGAAACGCACTGAATGTCATAAACAAGGGGATAGGAGTCGGCACTTGGTTTGTCTTCTTATTTCCTAATATATTACAAAATCCAAGTCTTTCTCCCCTTTTCCATACAGTGTCCGTTAAACCGTTAGTCATACGTCCAAGGTCAGCCGAATCGAACCTCCTCTGTTTCCAGAAGGTGGCAAGCATTTACAGTTCAGTAATGATGCCCAAATCCATCACAAAGCACAAAATCTGTATCAATTAGCTGTCTACAGACTAACCTTTGTCCAAAGTATCTTAATTACTGGCCACGGCACACTAATTACACTTCAGTGCATGTGCCATTGGCTACCCCTTGAGTAGCAACTGTTTAAGCTGTGGTCTAGTCAGCTGTCAGGTCATTCATTCTTTTCTATCACCCCCTGACGTGCCCTTATATGTCGATAAGAAGCGAGCCGCCCCAACGATAGTAAAACTACACCACTGTAATGACACTGATGAAAGTTTAATTGCAAAGTTCCTGAGATGCACGTCATGCCATCCTTCCTCATTTTGGACTAACAAAGCAACAGTGACAACCTCGGGGGGGTAAAGTGGCGGGAGCAAAACGGGAACCGGCGGTATCGATATCTCACTTCTGAACTGGCGTTTATCAGCCACGAATCAAGTGGAAAAATCAGCGATTTCGAAGAACGGACGCTGTCATCAAAACGGAACGAGTGAGAGAGCGAGAGGGAGATAGACAGAGACACGAGGACTCGGCCCTGCAGACCAGGCTGCCGCTGACATCCTGGGGGACCAGCGCTTTCTCGACAACAGCTGCCGTGCAACACGAGCCATCGGACGCCCAGCGGGTCCGGCCGGCCCTGCCCAATTACCTGCAGGAAATGAGCAGCCAACAACTGACACACCAGGCCACTCTCTCCCAGGGCGTGGTGGGGCTCCCGACCAGGCCGCCGCGGGGGGGGACAGCACCTGCTGCGCTTGGCGGCAGCACGTCCCAGGCAGAGCTTTGTCAATCAGGCCACTGCAGATGTTGCTCTGCTTCACGGTCTGGAGGCCACGGAACATGAAAGGGAACCTCAGCAGATCAGCCAGCAGCAGATCAGCCAGCAGCAGATCAGCCAGCAGCAGATCAGCCAGCAGCAGATCAGCCAGCAGCAGATCAGCGCTTCCCACCACATTCAGAGCTTGGACTGCAGCTTCAAATGCACAGAAATCAAATCCACAGACAAACACTTCAAATCCACACATGAATTTCCAACAAATCGCCATTTTTTGGTTCTGGGATCAAAACTGGACGCTAAGGTTTATTCAGACACCTCAGTAAAGAAAGAACCATACAGTTATTGTACCCAAAGGAGTTCAGGTGGAAATGCTTGTGAAAATTGCTATTATATCACTCCTCGAAGAACATTTCAGTTAATGTCCTGCTGAATAAGAGTAAAGTGAAGCACAGAAGAAATGCTTCAAGAAAATATCGGATACAAAGCACATTCTAGACCACTATGCAGGTCATCTCGCCAGGGTGCAAAATGACGGAACCGCAATTTGTCCAAAGAGATATCTTTATAATAACTATAGGAATGAGATCGCCATGACAGCACGTGCTTAACTTGGAATGGAATCATTTCCCCATCTGTGAGGAGCTGTAACTCAATTCTGTTAAACAGCTCAGAGGCTGCGTGGCACAGCATGGCATTCCACAGCGCTGCCTGTGTACATTCTTGTCAACATATCGTAAATTTACCATCTCAAGCCAGGGACCTGGACGTCAAGGCGGCGGCCGTCAACGTCACGACCCCGGCATGACGACATATCAAAGACACCTGAAGGAGGACGAGGTGGTGGGTGCAGGTGAGGGAAACGAGGCCCGATCACCGTCACACAGTTGCAGTCACCTGTCATTCACATGACGGCACGCCATTGGTTGTCCAAGTTCGCGATAAGTCCTGCCAGCGAATACATCAAGGGGATCACAGTTACGTCATCACCGTGTCAAAAAGCGCCGACCGTGTACATTTGGTCAAGTCCATCCTACCACTGACATGCACTTAATCTCATTTATCTCCAGGGAAACAGATTTGACTTTGCAACAAAGATCAGCCAGCAGTCAACAGTGGGTTATGCAGGTAGTAATTGAATCACTGTGTGCAGCATGCATCTAACAGATTGCAATTTAGAACAGGCTGGCTTGGCTCCTGACTACCATAACAATTCACACGCTCCGGGAAAGCCTGGCTCAACAGCAGTTGGTTAATGTGGTAAATGTAATTCAACCATAAAGTGGAATCTCCTTGAACCAAAATGAGCAATTTCTCATTCCAATTCTGCAAGACAGCGCAGCTTCTGGGTCCATCATACTGATGCAATGTATAACAAAATAAATAGCCCATATCGGTCTTTAATACAAACAGCACATTTCCAGCACACACAAAATTTCGACCATTGATATTACAGTCATGAAGACGATATTTAAAGGTCACTCAGTCTGTGGATCTTTAATTAGATTTTCTTTAAAGACATTTTCAGCTCATGCAGCTGCTGTCAGCTGAATGCATATCAATACTATCTACAAAAACCACAAATAGTTGTAAAGAATCCGAGATAACGGCAATAGCTCATGTGCCAGTCTCCAATAGACAATACTGGCAGAAGGTTTTTCTTGAAATTAAACGCTATATAATTGTACTGCTATGGTTTGATTTTGTGGTCTCAGTGCCTTGTGAGTAGACTTGGTTTCAGATCAGACATGTGCCTCCTATCTTGTGCAGAGCATCTGGAGTGAGCCAGGGTCTGTCTCACATCTCCCGCAGACCTGTGTGCTCACAGGCAGGTAAGCAGGCACAGGGAGATGCAGCACAGCTAAGGGACGGCAGGTAGTTACAGGGACAAAGCAGAGTCAGCTGGCTTCCTCTGGCTGCGGCTTAGCACAGAAATCATACACACTGCACCAAAAGCTATCTTCGGGGCCCGTTACCTAGGCAACAGCTTCAATCACACCATTCATGATTCAGCTCAGACTCCTTCTAGAACACAGTCACCCCCTCCCCACCACTGACACCCTGATAGCCACTCTCAATTGTACCCAAGCATATCTGTGTACCGCAAACAAGAAAACTATATCACTCAGGATGCAACACACTTAATACTACAAATAAGCATGTGGATTAGGTGTATTACTACATAACATGTTAATATTACTCATTTGTCAAGGACTCTGGATAATCCATATTGTCAGAAAACAAATGACTCCACCAGACAAAAAAAAACTGACAAAAAGAAACAATAACATTAATAACAACTCAAACTGCATGAGAAATCACAAAATCCCCCAATTTCCAGTGAAATCTCTCTGCATTTTTATGGTTACTATTAAATATATTTAGTCTTAAAATCTCACAAAACCTTGAGAGGAAAGGCAAGGTTGATGCCGACAAGGCCTTTCCTGTTGAGATTAATTGGGTATAACGCAGCCATTGATGAACTTGCCGGAGATCGGCTCAGATCACAGCACAGAAAACATTTCTTTGCACAAAAAGGCACTGGGTCTCTCAGTAGGATCCTCACTATTGTAGTTGAGGCACAAGGCTTAGATTCATTCAAGTGAGCAGCAGATTATAAGAAACATGACAATCGTCTAAAAGTAAAACTTCCCTAACAGACAAAACAGGCTTCCTTTCAGCTGTAACATTTTTTGCCTCCTGAGAACTAACAATGTGATCCACTCACTACTCAGCTTAGATTTCCTGTGGCACACAATGACAAGGTGAATACTGCACTATTAACACCAAGCTACTGAAGCACATTAAAATCTAAAGGTGTTTTCATACTACATAAAGCAAAAAAGCAGTAACATATAATTACCAAAATTACCATACTGCACGTGCAGTATGAAAACTTTTCCAAAAACTAAAAACCAACTTTAATGACCTTTTATGCACAAACATCGATTGGCTCCTTATTTAAGAAATCCAAGTCTTATTTCCTATATTTATATTTGCCATCAAAAGAAAACTGTTTTGCTAAAGCATATTTACAGCAAATATACATACAAGCTTATCTTGAAAGAATAATGAAAACTACACCTTTTTTGCTTTTAATATTTTTTCATTACTTTGTATACATTTTGACTATCCATTTGAAATCCTTTTTTGCAGCCTCTCTGCATCCTCTCACCTTTGGTATGCAAACTTTGACCTGGTGCCCCCCCCCCCGACCCTCACAGACCAGACACTCCCCATATGCTCACAGAGCATAAACCTTCAGCCCAGCACCAGGGCAGCCATGATTATACGCACAATTTGTCTACTGTATCTACAGACAGCAGTTATGCCATAAACAGAATACAGTTACTTCTCTTAATGTTCCCCTTCTAGACCACCATGCTACCGTCAAACTGCGTTATTACTCAGCGTGCTGCCGTCACAGGTCGTGCTATTACGCAGTACACTGCCTTCAGACGCCCCCTGTAATTATGCTGCACACTTAAATTTCTTCATAACCAGCACTTTGCATCGGTGAGAAGATACATTCCTTTGGATAACAGCGTATGCTTGTAATGAAACATGTATGTTTCAAAAAATGCACGAGCCTAGTAGTAACCAGAAGCTATATTAAAAAAAACCCTTTTCCCTCAGTTCACCAGTGCAACATTGCAGTGACATCACAACAGGTTCATAAAAGGAATGAATAATGATCCATAGCAAACATGCATGTGCATGTTCTTCACATAAACAAAACACAACCATTAGTCCATTGACTGACCTTCAGAAGAGCATGCAAAGTCCTAGCATATTACATCAAGGTTAACCTTCCATGACTGGTTTCCTACAGTATGGACATTACCGATCACTCTGTAGAAGTTCACGTATGAAGATTTAGATTTTTAAAAACATATCATGACAAGAACTAACCTTTACACACAACGCACTTTCTGTAAGAAATGGTTAATAAAATCAAACTGTTTGACTAATGAAATGTTTGCGATATGATGGTAGGCAAGAGCAAAAAATAAAATTCTCCTCCTGGTACCATAGGAGCTGGATACCAACAAGGCCTGGGAACTTTACCAGCTGAAGGTCAAAGGCAAACTCAGTCCTAAACACCTCTGATGGGCAAGCTTACAGCAGGAGGACCGGTCTGCTCAGAGCACAGGCAGCGGAAAAATGACGACATCACTGATCTGCAACACGGCAATGTAACATGCTGGCTTAAGATTGTAACCTGCAGCATTGTTGGTCAAAAAACTGAATTTGTCCATGAAACAAGCTACTCACATAGTTTCTAGTGGCCCATAAAGCTTTATATAATATAAAAAGCATTATCCCCAAAAAAGTTTAGCAAATTTATCCCTCTACAAATGTTTAAGGATAAGTTTAAATTTAATTATCTAATAATGTGTCAAAATATAGAAAAAAAAGAGGATCTCATTTCTGAAGCAGACCATTTCATGCCATGGTGGAAAAAAAATCTAATAAAACCAAATTTAATTAAATCACAGGAATCATATCTTTGATGGATATGATGTAAAATTTCGATTTCACGATTACGAATAGTTGAATGATGCGCGAATAAAAACCATGTTCGTGTTGGCCTTCAACGCTTTCGTAAAATTAGGTTTAATTTGGCAGATTAACAAAGGCGAAGGTAGCTTTACTAATGCGAAACATGTAGCTCCCTGGTGAACCCTACTCCTGATAACAGTAAACAAACGGGAGAAGGCGTAGCGCTAGAGTAAAAGGGCCCCTGCAGCATGTAGATGACAGGGGACCAAGACACCTCACCGATAAAACACCGGAACCAAAAGCGCCACTACTGATGTCGGCTTCAAGACCCTTCTTATATAAGGGACATGTTATTATGAATATAACAATACCTCAATCAATTATGACATGCATTGAACACAGTTCCTACCTGGGTAAAAGTCTTTGGATTTTGACAGTTTGATGGTGGCGCCCGTCTCTTTCTGAAGCTGAACTATCGTCTGTCCTCCTTTTCCAATTATAGATCCAGCAGCATAACTGGGTATTAGTACTTTTAGGAAAAATTGGCCGTCCTCTGGGGGGAAAAGAAAAAATTGTAAAATGGCGAGAATAGCATCACGTTCAAGGCCTATGATTCGACTGGCAAAGATCTAGACAACATGATATAAAGGTAGGGGACTGTGCGCAAAATCTCCGTGCAGCACAGACGTAACGCCTCGGGTTATCGGTACGGTTACGGTCAATGCGACTACCACACAATCGTAACATCAATCATTAAGATCCAATAAGAAATAAGCCAATCTTTACTCAGATTTTGAGTTCCAGTTTCCATTGTCTGAAGCATTATTTCCGGAATCGCAACAGGACACGATCAAAAAAGTGGAGTTTCGTGATGCACAATGAATTCCTAATTTATGCAAAGCTATACGGCGACAGCGAAGAAATTCATCAGCAAAATAAAGAAAACGTGTGTAAATGTGTTTTAAAAGCAGGCATATGAATAGGCGAGGTGACATGCACATGAAACGTGAAAGCCAATATATATTGTATCTGTTCTCCGGTTCAATTTCTGTAAACCCTACAGAGTCGCAGCAGACCGGACCGTTAAGGCACCGCAACGCTCGCAAGTATCTCCGTTTTCTGTTGAGTAGCGGGGCCTCTGTAGATATTATTTTGCAACCCGTTCGCCGTTGCACGGGTTTGATTACATGAAGTGAAGCGTAAAACCGTTTCTTTAAAAAAAAAAATCACCGAGTCAGGTGGGAGTAAAAGACCAACATACGCCTCAATGCGAAAGAAAACCCCGGCGTTATTTTCCCTGCGTTACCCCCGTCAGTAACTATCCATTCAACACTTGAGCTAAACAAACCAACAAATTAGCGGCGGACGGACCGACGGCGTCTAGTAACATTGGATGTGTAGAAACGACACGCTGCATCTATATTAACCATCTCCAGAGAAGATCAGAGTGAAAATGCTGCTGGGGATCGCTGCGGTGTCAGTGCCGCGGCAGCGTTTGGTAGCATGGGGACGCTAAACAACTGTTTTAAAAGGCGATGTGCGAGTAAAGCGCACAGATTTTGCGGGGCTCACCAGCTGGCCGCCTATCATTGTGACATCTGACATTTCACGTCCCGCACACTTATGGGAAAGTTCGACGCTAAATGCCGTTTTCGGGAAAAGCCGCGCCGCTTCATTCCGCTCCTTTCCAGCGACGACGACATCTGTTGTCTTTTATTAAGCTATATTAGTCTTTACAGTGAATGCAAAATGTTGGTCGCCATGTTTCTTTATACAATCTTTACATTGTATCATTGTTAAGTCGCGCGTATAGACGCAACAGCTCCGACATTACAACAAACGCTAACAAAGGAAAAGGCTATAAGCATGATGACTCGGGAATCAAGCCATGGTGGGCAGCCAGCTACCTACCGCCAGTGTTCGTCCTCTTGGTGCTGACCGCTTCGGGAGGCGCTTCCAGCGGTCTCTTACGGGAATCCGGTGGGTCTAAGTCTATCGGCACCCCAGTATGAGTCCCGTTCTGCTGGATGGGAGCTGCCGCCATCATGTTTGCTCGCTTAATCTCAGTATTTGGTTTATTTGCAGGGGAATAAGATGAAACGGAAAAAAATAATAATATAGGAGCAGTTCTAAAATCGGTGCGTAGGTAGGTGGATGGTGCTGGGGAAAGCAGAATGTGTCAGATACTAGGGTGTGGGGGGAGGGGGAGAAAACAGGAGGAGGGGAAGACACAAAGTAGAAGAGATGTGAATGTCAAGAGCGCTGTATTATGTGCATGAAATGGGCTCCCGCAGTATGACCGTCCGGACCGCTCTGCGCTTTCTCTGTGCCGCCGGTGCCGCCGCGGCTCCTTACTCATTATCTCAGGGAAGGAGGCGTTGGGAAAGGGGGGGGGGGGGGAATAGGTCAGAGGGCAAGCAGCCCGCCG
>JAODJU010000025.1:13135908-13147594 GCA_026776725.1 Gnathonemus echidnorhynchus | reverse complement strand
TCTGATGAGCCACACCTGCTCCTGGTATTTACCTGAGAACTAGTGTGGCTCATCAGAAGTCGGGTAGGATAGAAAACCTACTGGATAGTAGCCCTCCAGGACCGGAGTTGGAGACCCCTTATATACAGCAATTCAATACAACAGAATATTAACAGGTAACTTTAATATAACTGTGGCCAAACTGGGCTCTTCCTCCCATTTATAAGTATTGTTGATGAAATAAACAATGACTTTGACTAGTACAGATAACACATAATAGGATGGCTTTATATAATGTGTTAGCAACAGAGGTGGAGATTTTAGATCCAGAGAGTACAAATCCAGACCAAGATTTTTTTTCAACCAACCAGTTGGTTGAATCATTTAACACTCAACTGGTTGGTTGAAACAAAATCTTGGTCTGGATCTGTATTCTTTGGACCTGAAATCTCCACCTCTGGTTACCAACAATCACAGAATATAAGTATTTTAACTGGGTTAATATATATTTTAGATTACATATTACAGTTGCGGTAAGGACGCATTATTATCGCACTAACAAGCAACATAATCTAACGAGAATAACAAGGAACAGCTAAAGTACATCAATGTGCAAACGGTTAAACTGGAACTTACCGCTGGCTGCACGCACGCTACCTCACGCAAGGGCGTCGCGGAGGCAGGGATATCCTGGGAGAATCGGGGGGTAGCACTTGACAGGGGCACTTGGGTGGAGGGGGGGGCAAGGTGACATTTTGTCGGGGGGGCAGAATTTCTGGGTACGCCCCTGACCACACGAGTCCCAGCACGAATTGTATGTACAACAAACATTTTCGTTCACTGCCACAGGCGGAACAGACCGAAGCTTCTTCGCCAAACTTTTTAAGTGTCGAAAGGGGCGGGCAGATCTATATAAACAAGAACTTGATTAACAGAAATCTAAACCAATACCATGCCGAAAAATACCACCTCAACATGGTGATTGGGTGGTTAGAATAGCACCCAGCTAAGATAAATTACACTGCAGACAGATCGTAATCAATACGACAGCACAGGAATATCTTCCGTTCGTCGGCTCTACAGCCCTTTTTAGCAGCAGAGAGACAGAGAAAGAACAGAAATAAAACAGTACTGATCCTATGACCTGGATTTCTACGGTGTTATCTATCAAGATATCAACAAGAATGGCTCGCCTCAATCTCGCCTTACACAAAGTGCACTTTCCCGTTCCTATCAATTTGTTGTATTATCAGTTTTTTTGCATTATTGCAATGGCCGTGTGAAGCAAATCGCTCAGTCGGTGACGGGAAAACACGTAAAAAAAAAATAGAACTGAGTGTCACTTATAAACTAAACGGTTCAGGACATACCAGCTATCTGCTTTCTAATGAGTGATTACGGATACGATTAAGAATAACGAACTTGACTGTAATCACACTGCATAGAACCAAATGTCATCCCAGCAGTAGTTACATCGTTATTTTCTGCACGTATTCCCACCAACACCCATACGAACCGAGTACATACATACCTTGACGGAAAAGCAGATCTTCACCGTGACTCGGATGGCAAAATGTGGATGGAGGTGGCCACGGTCATCCCGAGTAAATATTCGACCATCCCAAGTACCCCACATCAAAATAATAAAAAAGAAATATATATTATTTTATTTTATAAGCGGAACCACATCGGAGACGCAGTGCGGCGTGGCCATCCCTTTACATATAAACGGCCCTTTGGCGCCGCCACGAAACCCCGTAATTTACCTCGATGTTTCAGGCCGTCGTGCGGATTAAGCAAAACGAGCATCGTTTGCAGCTTATTCGTCATTTTGGAGGATCGCACGCCTCGGCTCCTGCACCCCCACTCGCGGCCAGAGGACACCCCGATTAGGGCATAAAAACACACAACAGGCGACAAGTACAAGCATTTACTGATTTCTATATACAGCTGCGGTTAGTGTTCTCAATGCATATGGAACAATCTGTGTAATACTGTCACCAACGAATTAGTGCAACAGTTGTGCATAAATTACACACGTAAATTAAAAGATATTTGTCTTTCTAAAGTCTTGATCGAAATGATTTCAATATAGCCATAATGGAGCTCAACATCTACATCTTGTTCACCTGGATGTTTATGACTGGTTGATGGCTCAGTGAGATTCATTTGCCCCAGTTTACAAAACGGAATGATAGCCCGTGTAAGACCTCGCAGAAGGGAATTACTATGCACACGTGTTGCCCAAGGAGCGTTAACCTGCTATATGCCTTTGCCTTAAGAATAGCTGGAGGTGTAGGTCATTTTACAAGTTGAAATGCTGAGAACTTTTCATTGAGGTAACAGCTGTTAAAGGGGGTGGCAAACTTCCGGTTTACTGAGAAGGATCGAGTTCAGTCATTCAGAGTATAACCAGCCATTACTGGAGTGCATTATTTGACAGAGCCAGGTGTTGGGTTGTGTTTTTGGTCCTTTTAGCTTAAGTATTTCTTTTCACTCTTTTCCCCCTTTCGTTGATTTTTTTTTCCACTGCACCTAGGGAAAATTAATTGCCATCACCACTTCACTTCATCCCTGTCAGAAGTCACTTACACTTCCGCCTCTGCTACACTGCACACTTAGGCAACTGGAGTAAACAAAATGGAATGAGATTTCTCGCAGAATGCCCAATAAATCACCATTGATACTATTAATGTCACCATATGTGTTCTCAGACAGAAGAACAGGGCTTCTACATGGGAGCACAAAGGTTATTTCTACAAAAGACAGATGTAATTATTAGTCAGTGCAGCCTTTTGCATGTCTCTCTTGATACACTGGGACCAGGTTACCTGTTCTGAACTTGGCTTTACTTCTAAAAGAAAGGCTGGTGTTGAACTTCGATCCGTATGTCCTCAGTTTTTCCTTGCGGCACAGAGTCTGACAGGAAATTCATTGGCTCAATGAGCAAACATCTGTGGGTTAGTGTCATCTCTTGACTACCATAGCAGGTACATCGATGAGGGGACAGGAAACAAGGTCACATGATCACACGCAAAAGGTTAGCAGTAAGCTTTAACCTAATAGGAACGTTCTTCACAGTGCCGATTCTGCAAACAGAAACATAATTGGACAGGCAAATTATTCCCATGAAAATTCTCCAGCTGCTAAAATGGCTTACTGTTTCTTACTTTGTGAAAGTGTCTTGAATGAGAAAACTCCAAATCAGCCACAGTGATCTGACAGCTGATTACGTCATCCAACTCTGTCAGTCAGCAAAGCAGTATTTTAAATGTCACAAACATTTACGTGATATACTGACTAGCATGAAGCTATTAACTGTAAAAATCTACCTGCAGGGGCACTGGAGGATAGCTCTAACTGAAGGGGGCTACAGGTTGAGACTGATAGCTGGGACGATTACTCATTGTATGAATCTCAAATAAAAAGGTTGACTCATGACTTTTGATATTTCAGAGGTCAGTCCATGTTTGCTCACATACAACAGAGCGTCTCATATTAGGCAAACAACGTGTAAACATTAACTGTGTGCAATTTTATTCAATAAAAATATACTTAGACTATCCACTACATTGCTGGTTGTCAGTCTTTTTGTCTGGAAACCCACCCAAACACAATGGTCAAGTCTCCCGACCCCCTTTCGACACAAAATTCATTGAGCAGGGCTTCAGTCATAATAAAAATTAGTATCAGATTGCTACAGATACATTTTAATTGGTGGGGAGGGGCGGCAAAAAAAATTAAATGCTTTTTTTTTAGCATAACCCACTCCCCCCAGATGTTTTGAGGTCTCACCCTGGCCCAAAATAATGTTGAAAATCTCCAAATGATATTTCACGGTAACAGAAATAAATTGTCGTAAAGGTGCTGTGGCGAAACTCTACTATGTTTACTCAAGATACCTCGTTAATTCAATGAGACATAAATCGGAATGTACTTGTCCCGAGTATCGCGGTCATTGTTAAAGTAAGATTCCCGCTGATCATAACGGCAACAAAAAACAGTAATTATGTAACATATATAATTATGCGAGCATATATAATTTCAACAGGGTATGTATATCAACTCCGCAGGCTAACCGAACGGGGTTAGCATACGAGGTGTATGGCTGTGACCCCAATATTAAAGTATGCAAGGTATGGCGGTCCGTTGTCCCATGTTTGTTTGGACTCGTAGAGCTCGGGTGAATCTCAATATGCACACTTGACCGTACTTGTGTTGTCGTGTTCCCGTTTTACGTCATCCTCCATTGCTGAAGTCTGGTTCCAATACTAAGAACACAAGTCCAGAGGACTGTAAAAATCCCCAGATGTTGGTCTTGCTCCGCTCCAAATATTGGATACATCGGTTGCATCCCCGCCAAATGAAACCAATCCCATGATTCACTGCGCCCCAAATTTGTTCTTGGAAGGCAAGTTAGCAAAACCGGGCTTGCCAAGACCACAAGTCCGGTCTTTGAATTCTTGGTATTGAGATTCCGCCCTCGTCATTCCTTTTTAGTAGTACAAATATCACCAACTTGACCGCCATGTCACTACAGCCGCAAAGGTGACGTGACTACTCGCACGACTCTTGTTCAAATGACTAAAAACACGTGTGAACAAATTTTGAGTTGTGAAAATTATGACCAGTGTACTCATTGTATTTTCCATTTTTCCAATCAGCACAGTGCATCATAACTGCAAATGTATGTAGAAATGTGTTTCATAAATGAAGATTTTTGTAAAAAGAGTGAATGAGATCTGAAATCTGTGCTTAACAGCATGAACATTGTTTTGCTAAAAGTGTGATTTATTCTTTAACCGAATAACTTGTTTAGTGTGTTGGCAATTTGTAAACATTGTGAAGCATATCAGCCACATATATACTGTTTCAACATACTGTTTATGAACTAGGCCATTTTGTATTGTTTAATAATAATTTTGTATTCTTCAATAGTTAGCATTTCCTGACAGCTGACAGGATCACACTGAATAATTCACAGCTGAATGTCTGTAATGTGCTATTTGACTCACTTGGACTTGCTTTGGACAAAAGCTTCTAAATAAATGAATGTAAATATTCAAGTGCCTCTTTGTGTAGTTGATGCTGCAATTAATGGAAAGACCACATCACATACTTACATCAACTACTGTAGAACTACCATTTTTAAAACATGCATCACCAATTAGCCATCTGTCCCGAGTATGCGAGATTTGAGATGACTAGTCAGTGAAGAATTCACATTTCATTAAAAAGCTTGATATTCCTCATGCATGCATTCATGACAGAGAGAAGATGGAACTTGACTTTAGACAAATTTATGTGGCATTTCCCTCATGTATATCAGGCTAAATGCGATAACACATTTCTGGTGTTGAAGAGGGGAAAAAAAAAACACCAGTGGTTTTTGTTTTCCATTTTTTTAATCAAGTGATGAAAATAATTTTTTCCTGTATAAAATATGTAACTTTCAGTTGAAAGAAAAAATAATAAAGATGCAAAGAGAGCAAATCTCACAGCCTTTTGTCAACCTGGAGAACCTCCTACTTTGGATGTGGAGCAAATACATTATGGACAAAGGAAGGGAAAGATGGAAGAAAACTGGGAGCATTAAAAATGATGGTGGGGGTGGTCATGTGGCCATGGGAACGGACCACAGAGTGCATATGACCCAGGAGGGGTGGGGGGGGCATAAAGTCATGTCCATTGGTCTGTTTGCTTATGAAAAACTCAAATATAACCTGTTGCCTCTCCATATTTTTTCTAAATTGCTGAAGTCACTCCCCTCACAATAGACTTTCTTGCCTTTGGGACACATGCTGAGATCTGGCTAATTAATGCATTTAATGTGCATTTTAAAAATGGAGCTGATTGGTAGATTTCAAATCTCAATACCCAGTGAGTAATCAATATTGTTTGCCATGACTAAAACAAAAAAAAAATCACACTTGTGTTTAGAATAAAAAAGACATAATTCTATCTTTTATTAATGAACTGTTATCGGTTTGCATAATTGGTAATTTATTTATGATTGTTCATCTCTGCATTCTTAATGATGCCGCTGGTTCCATGGGAGCAGGTCTTGTAGAAAAAGCAGACAGTAAATTGAGGTGTACTACTCTGGAAGAGACTCTGATAAAATGGCTGTGATAAAAGGGGGAAAAAAATGACAGTTGTAAGAGAATGATGGTCCCAGGGCGACAGGAGGTGATTGTAATTATGGCAGCAGGAGGGTTCAAAGGTCACTTTCTCCATAGAGTGCAGTTGAGAAGGACATGTAGTCCAGAGCACCAGGAACAGCATCAGGACCAGAGTAAGGTGCCATGCGGGCGATGCAGTATTCGGCCTGGTCAGGGGGCAGTTCCCTGCGAAGCTCATCTTCCAAAATGTAGTTCTTTAAAAAAAAAAAAAAAAGTATCATAGTGTTACTGAAATTGAAGTTTTGTACAACGTAACATTTCTGTTTTAAAAACTGAAAATTTCACACACTTCAAATGTAAATTCCATCAACTGATTTCAAATAATTTCAACAATACCAATATACGTTTCAAATACATAGTTACAATGTACATTTCAATTTATAGTAATATTTATGAATTAGTGTCAGACCTTAGAACATAGCCTACATTTGCAACTGTCATCTTGATCAAGCACATCTGAACACAACAACAGAATAGCTCACCTTGTCTCCAGCCAGCACTTTGAAAGAGCCCATTACTTGGTCGGCAGTGTCTGTATCGGCAGTCTCTCGCGACATAAAGTCGATGAAGGCTTGGAAGGTGATGACACCCTGCCGGTTGGGGTCCACGATGCTCATGATGCGAGCAAACTCTGCCTCTCCCTGCAGATGATAAATTCAACAAGCAATTTCCTTTATGAGTAGTTTTCAATATTGGTTTTAGAACTCCACTGCATCCTGGTTTATGTTGCAACTAAGTTCAGAATTAACTGAGCTTTTGATTGGAGGAGCCACTAAAAATCAGATTAAATATGCAATAGTTTCAGTGTTTCAAGCACTCAAACCATAATGTATCTAATCTTCAATAATATAAATTGTAAACTGCTAAATGGTTTAGTTTCACAAAGGAAATAAAAAATAAAACAAATACTCATGACAAATTTTTCCTTGTTTTCATCATATTTTATTATATTATAAAAAGCTATGCTCAACAATTAATTTAATGTGACATAAGGTCACCTATTCAACCAACTCAATCACACAATTAAAGAAAATGTATAATGTCAAAAAATGCATAAACACATAACTATTTAAAAATTTTCTTTTATATACACAGTGACCATGCTTATTATTTTAGCAATATGTATTTCAGATTTGCAAAGGGGTAACCTTCATCTTCCACTGCGTCGCAAAGACATCACGCTCATTGCCAATTTCAGATTAGTAAATGGTCCTTCCTTACTGGCTAATGAAACGTCTTAGAAGTTAATTTCTGAGATGGAATTTCACATCAGATTTCTGTGTATATAATACTGTACCTGAATATCCACTGCGCCATTTATCAGTACTTTGATATGGGGGAAGATACAGTGGAATATTTACAGCAAGGTCAAAGCTTTACCAGATTATAACCCATGGAGATAAGGTAGACTCCGAAGTCTTCTGCGTCCATCATTCCTGTTCTCTTCTACAGTTTGTTGAACAACAAACAGAACAAGGCAGCGCACAGGAGAGTGGTGTTCAGGAGGAATAGGGGAGGTAACATAGATATGATCCAAAAGAAGATCAAAAGAACAACAAAAGATGAAAGGAGTGGAAAAGGTTCCAAAATAAGACCAGAAGCACAGCAAGAAGGTAAAATATTGAAAAAGGAGGATGAGGGAAAATGTAGGATCAGGGAAATGAAGACAAAAAGAAAACAAAGTTAAATAAAGAGCCCACTGGGTGGCGCTGTAGCCAGTACCTGCGCGTCGTTGGCGATATCGAAGCCCAGGCTGATCAGGCAGGCTTTGAACTCCTCAGCGCCCAAAGTACCGGAGTGGTCCTGAGAGCCATTGTAGTGCATCGGGGGGGCGGGGGGGGGGGGGGAAGGTGCACCGCAGGGCATGCAGTGCACACAGTGAAAGCCAGTGAAGTGTCATGTGGGGAAGTAGGCGGGAAATCCAAGTGCGTCATGCAGATCGATTGGGATCGGGAGGAAGTTGTTGGACCATAGGAACCATGCACAATATGGAGGAAGGGGGGTGGGGGGGGGAAGTGCACAACCATTAAGATGTTGCAAGTGGGCAAAAAACCTGGGCATTCAGAGATGTTAATGTGCAGAGTGGCAGGCAAAACCGGCCTCATGGAGAAAGTTATACTCTTAACTCCAAAATTAGCTTTGTGATTATATTTCAAGGAAAACCTAATTGCCCAATCATGAAAGGATGATTGGGGCTCTGAGCCAGTTTGTGTTTCCTATTGATTGTACCCATGAATTTGACAAGGTGCGATGAAGACTATGAGATACAGAGCATGCTAAGAGGATCTTGTGCACGGAGAACCCAAACATTCCCCCAAACCTATCTGTAACAGTGTTCTTTAGAAGGCTTTTTATGGAATCATTGTCTGATCAAGAATTATATGGTCTACATTCATTTGTGGATGAAATGCAAGAATTATCACAAAGCATTTTCTTATTTCAAATGACTGAAATCTTTACATGAACAATAGCTTTAAGAGAGTGAAAATTATATGCAAACACCTAGAAAAGCTCACCCCTTAATTTAAAACAATTATCGCTTTTCAATTTAACTTCATCGAAGGATTTCATCCATGGCATTACAGATTCTCAGCAGTAACGTTCTGTAACTGAACATACAATGCTGCAGTTATGACTGCATGCACATAATTTCGATAATTAAATTTCTATATAAGAATTTATTTTTATCACAGAAAAGTGATGCCCAACAACAGCTTCCTCTACGCCTCTACTTCTCTGCTTTTTCCTGTCTCTCACATCATCAAGGACTCACCCGGTCAAAGTGGTTGAAGGAAGCACGGAATTCATTCATCTGATCTTGGCTAATACCCTTGGCATCTCGTGTCAAGATCTGGTTTTCAATTTCATTGATGGTGCGAGCAATAGTTGTTAGGAGCTGTTCCCAACCGACACGCACATGCTGTAAAGATATGAGAATAAGAAGGAAAAAGAATACTTAGAAGATTGGCAGCAAGACCAAATTTAGACATTTTCTGAAACCTTTGCAAACCCTTCAATGCATTTTTCAGACTTTAAGACCATATTTTTCTTTACCTCCATGGTGTAATTAGTGTGCTTGTTGTCAAAGATAAGGGCCTCCTGAATAAGCTGGTGATCTCCCTCAAGCTGATCAATTTTTGATTTGTAGTTCACGATGCTCTTTTCATATTGGCGAAGATGCGTCAACTGATCCTCCAGGGTCCCGTGCATCTCAATGGAAATCCGCCCAATTTCCTGCAACAAGGTAGACGACGATTAATTTTCAAACCTGAAAAGACCATTCCAAGAGGAAGATACAGGGCATGTCAGATTTTGAATGCATGAAAGTATCATAACCTGAAATCGATAAGCCCGATTTCACCAACCTCCATTTTGGTCTGGATCCATGGCCCAATGACATTGGCCTGACTAGCAAACTGTTTCCGCAATCTTTCATTGTTCTGTTGCCGAGCGTGTTCCCCACTCAAGGCCTGGTCACGCTGTGGCACCAACTGCCGAACCTGTGACCACGTCAGCGAGCACAAGCAGCAGTCAGCAAAGGACCATTTATAAGCACACAGAACTAAGTCTATCTTGCTAAAGACAATAATCGAACCGAGAACATCAACACAGACACTGTCCCACAGCATAAACAGACAATCACCCAGCATAAACACATAATCACCCAGCTGTTACCTTGTCCCACTTTGTATTGATTTCTTGAGGGTTGATGGTTGTATAAGGGTTTGATCCAGCCATGTTCACGTGGTACGTCTGAACGATCTTGGTAATCTCACTGTGTATGCCCAGAATGGCTTGCCGCTCCTTGTCTGCCTCTGGCAGCGTGGCTTTGAACTGTTCATGGGCTGTGCTGAGTCCCTGACACCAACACAAACATAAGCGGCCAAGTAACACGTGCATCAAGGCCAATTTAGACACAGCAATCCACCCAAACCACAGTGGGATTTGTGGGAGGAGATCAGAGGGAGAGGAATCTCACACAAACGAGGGGAGACCTTCCTCCCAAACGTACCTGTATCTCTTCGATAGTGTGGACAATGAATGTGTCCTGAAGATCCTCCATGGCCCCCTCCATCCAGTTGTTGAAAGGCGCTGCCCTTTTCGCAAACTCAAGGTACAACTGGTCGATCGTCTCAAGCAGCTTCTCTGTTCTCTGTTAATGAAATGGATTAAAAGGAGAATATGAAATTGCTTTCCAGCGAGACTTAAAAAACTAGAGGTGTGTTCCAGAGCATTTTGATTCAATCCTTCCTTACCTGCAAAGCCTCACTTCGCTTCTGAGTAAGAACACCAAGAGCATCCCACTGGTCACAGATATGCTGACAACGGCTATTAACGCTGGGAGAATCGTAGTAGTCCAGCTCACTCAAAAAAGAAGAGAGATACTTCATTTTAAACACAGTTATTTTTAAATAACAGTCTTTTTGTTGTTCTTTATGCATTTGAAAAAAGCTATGATGGTAAATTTAACCAGGACAGTAAGGAATGGATTCTCACTTCAACTCCTGTGCAATGGCTGCGATCTGTTCCACTCTGTCCTGATGGGCAGCCAGGTCACTCTCAAAAGCTTCGTGTTTCTTCAGCAGGGCCTTGATATCCGACAGTGATGCAGTCTCATAGTCCCTCTTCTGTAACATCTCCTCCTTACCTGCAGGAAACCCAAATGCAGCACTGTACCCTCACACCTCCACAGCTGGGGCTCGATTCCCACCCCTGGTTCTACATGCGGAGTTTGTGTGTTCTCCCTATGTTCTCCCCATGTTCTCCCCATGGTTTCATCAAGGCACTCTCAGTTCGTCCGACAGCAAAAATCAATTAAGGGTATATTGGCCCCCCTCTCATTCCCCCGCTGGTCTGCACTCACATTGCACTTACTGATCCGGCCCTGAGCACGATTTTGTCATCACTGTGCAACTTTTTTTGTGTTGAAGAAAACATAGGAAGGTAAGCACTATTGCACAACAGAATGGAATTCATGATTAATGTCTTTATTTTGTGACTTATGTGGAGTTGTTTTGGGCACAATGACACATGTAGATTTATCAAAAATAGGCAACACAATGATTTTTATTTAATCGTGTAGCACGTACAAATGAAGTCCCATCTTAACTAGAGATATTTGGTAATATCTTCCATATAACGAAGCACATCCATACAATTCCCCCTCTCCCCCCCCAGCTCCCAATACTCTCCTTGCACAATTTTTTCACAACACAGTTTTGTGAAAAAAAGTTTTGTGAGTGATCTGTATAGCCTATATGATCTGTATAGCCTATATGATCTGTATGACCTATATGATCTGTATAGCCTATATGATCTGTAAGGCCTATATGATCTGTTCCTTCTGGGTTCAGTTCATGTATAGTGTACATGTGTGCATGTGTGTATCACTCGCAACACTGATGTCATCGTTCAGCGGGCCAGGGCACGGTTAACCCTGGGTGTGGTACGGAGCGGTTAGACAAACAAACTGGGGTGAGTTTCCCGAAGCCTTCTTAACGCTACGTCGTTCTTAAGTTCTGTGT
>JAODJU010000025.1:13095055-13125157 GCA_026776725.1 Gnathonemus echidnorhynchus | reverse complement strand
CAGCTCCTCTGGGGGAATCCCGAGGCGTTCCCAGGCCAGCCGAGAGACATAGTCCCTCCAGCGTGTCCTGGGTCTTAGATTTAATTTATCTAGCATACAATTTTATCCAAAGTGAAGTATAACTAAGGCAGGGTCAGACAGCCTCTGAAGCGAATGGGAGTTTAAGGGCCCCCCTGCTCAGAGGCCCAGGGGTAAAATCACTCTACCGATCCTGGGATTAGAACAGGCGACCTCCCAATCATAGGCACAGCATCCCAAACCCGCTACCCCCTTTATGACAGGGGATGTGAGCCCACGCCCTTCCAGGTACAAGCCCAGGATCCTCACTCACAGAGCTATATGACATCAGATACATAAAAAGCAGTGCATGCAAGGTGTACAGAATGTACAATCCCCAATGGGGGATACGTCCTGAGAAATGCATTTCATTTCATCATTGTGCGAATATCATAGAATGTATTTACACAAACATAGATGGTATAGCCTACTACACCTAGGCTACATGGTATAGGTGCTATACTTTTATATGACTGGCAGCACAGTAAGTTTGTTTACACCAGCATCACCACAAACACGTGAGTAATGTGTTGTGCTATGACTCTACGAAGTCACTAGACAGGAATTTCTGAGCTCCATTACAATCATATGGGGCCGCCCTTCACACATGCGGTCCGGCGTTGACCAAAACGCTGTTAATGCAGAGCCTGATTGAATACAGATATCTACACTTCAGAGTTTTGAATAAACTTTATAGCCATTATGAAGGTGTCCAGGGATCCATCAAACGATTGTGAAAGATGTTCAGCACCACATTGCTGAACAGCAGCCACGACCACCCCGCAGGAAACCACAGAGCCAGCCACGGAAATCGTAAACAGACCGCTAATTACTACAGAAAGAGGGTGGGAAGATTTCCCTAGACGTGGCCTAAAACCCGCACTGTGGGGGCGAAAGGGAGGAAAGAGCGGTTTGTGAGTAACCTGCTTATACTTTCACTACACGTCCACCCCAGGCACCCTGCCGCCTCCCAATCTGCAGCGTTCCTCTGACCTCATGAAGAACGGTCAACGGCCCAGTGCCCCCCCATGCTCAGGTCTTACGCATATTGATATACAGAAAGGTAATGATGCATAAGGGAGGAGACAGCAGATATATACTCAGAAAACCACTCCAAGTAGAACATTTTTATTGAGAATGAAGGCGTTCAACTATATTTTATTAACACACAACAGGCCCTTAAAGTATTGTACAACACAGTCCGTGTCAAGTACTGCACAAATCGTAATGCGAGGATCGATGCGTCACAAAAAGCAACAAGCCGTCAGATGTACAATCCACGTGTCCAAGGCTCACCACCTTGCATAACATACCAAAAAAAACCCAGTTCACCTGGTTTAAGTACAGTCTCATTGTTAAGCTGACAAACACTATTCATTTGTTCTTGCATTAATATCAATAACATTACCTTTGAGCTTCGTTGTCACATTCAGTAGAAGAATGCATATTACCACTTCCATTAGGTCTTTAATCTGTTGTCGTAAGATTTTTTTTGTTTGTTTCAGGTTCATTCAATACTCTCACGCGAGCTGAATGCAGTAACCCTCTTGCTATACATTTCCCTACTGAAATAAGGTTTTTATGTTTGATAATGGCTGCGTTTTTTGACAGACCTGAATCTTTTAATGTATTTTGGCCTGTTAGCAGAAAATTAGCCTCACCTGTGGAAGGACCTCCAGGTTCTGCTTGTAAGACAAGCCATACTGCTGAGTGATAAGATCCTCTGAAACTCAACCACTGCATGACTTAATATATATCCTTAATTTATGGCAAAGTAGATGTCTTAGATTTTGTTGCCTCTTTTGGTTTGTAGCATTGTAACAGTGTGAACAGGAATTGTGCAATATACTTTAAAGTCTAGTCTTACGTGTACGACTTACTCGCACTGAGTCATTGCTGTGTCACTGCACATCAGTCATGATGATGCAGGAAAAAAAAACTGACAGGAAGTCATGCCTCCAACACTGATCTTGAAAGCAAATCCCACCTCCATCTGTCTTGCTGTTTACGCCTCTTCCAAACAGTCAAACTGGAGAGCTGCAAATGCCACCAGTTGGACAGCCTTGCCAAAGATGTCTGGGATCAAGGTTTCAGTTTGTGTAAAAACAGTCCCTTTTGTAACTGTGACAATATGTCTGCCTTCTCAGTCTAAAAGAGGCAGTTCCCCCAAAAAACTGAAAAAGATGTGTTTTAGAAGGGCTTTGGTGCTATTTATCATCTAGTTTGTTCTGCTTGGAGATGCATAGAGCTTGGTGGAAGAAAATAGTTACTACATTAAACTCCTCACTTCAAAGATTGTGGATTGTCTTGAGTAACCAGGTCATGACGTCTGTAAGAGACATTGCTGAATTTTTCCAATGTATTTTTTTGGCACTCCAAACCACAGAAAGAAAGTTATTGATTCCCAATATCTTCATGGGAAGACCTACATTTCTACTATTTCTAGTTTTTCTCCGTTATAAAAGGTTTGAATATAGGTCATCGAAATAATCGAATAATTGATTAATCAAATTGAAATTAAAGCTTTCCAATGTATTAAATTGTTCCCAAAATAATGGTAATCAAATTGCTTTGGGGTCTACGACTTACACTCCTTCTAGCTACATGAACAAATATAGAGGCACAACAAAACAAAAACCTCACAACAATAACTTCAAATCCAACTGAACGTAAACATGCAGAAGTAAATCGGCTCCCAATCGCATTATCTGGGTGTCTTAGTCCGACTTCAAGAAATTTGATTTAGTACGATTTCAGTCGGACTAACATGTTTACACGTACTTTAAAAGTCCATTTTAGTCAGACTAACACAATGATTTGATTTTTTTAGTGTGCATGTAAACGTACTGAAAAATAATACAATACATAATATAAATGTGAGTGAGTGGCTCAGGGGCATAAGTCTCTGTGCCCATGATCAGAAGATCGCCAGTTTGAGCCCCAGCTTTGGCGAAATGGTTACATATCCATGGGCCCTTGAGCAAGGCATTACGTTCGTAAGTACGAGATTTCCTATTCAGTCAGATTGTCTTCACCCAGTGGATGGTCAGTACTTCTGAAAATAGCTGTTGTACCTTAGATAGGACTATAGTGCTCTCTTGCAGTTCAACCACTATGACACAATATGAATAAGAAAATCAATAAAACACAATGTTATCTATGCAAAAGAATTTGTGCAGAAGTAAACCTTCCCAAAAAGTGAAATGAAACAACACATCCATATGTAAATTAAACCGGCAGAACCTGTTTCAGACCACTTACAAGACATCCAGTGTCTGTGACTACGTGTTTGCAAAGCGCATAAACCCAAAGGGAATAATCTGAGATGGTTACTTTAAAAAGTCATCAGCATCTGAAAGCAAGGAATTTAGGGTAATAAAACTTGCACAACAGCAACTTATGTAGTGTCTCCTTTCATCAAGAAGGGAGTGAATTACAGTCTCAAGAAAGGGAGACTACACAGGGTAAGAAAGTGCTGAATCAAAAAGACCAGTGCAGGAATAAATAATACAGATATTATTTAAATTAAAACGGTCCATTAATAAAAAGTTTATGACGAGGCTAGTTATAGATATAGGGCTCCCATAAGACACAGGACATGTTTTCTTCCACCTTCTCCAATCTTCTGCATTAGATTTTTTTTTCCCCAATTCTGGCTCGCGACAAAAGGAAAATAAACAAGAGCCGTGACAAAATCTTCAAAGTACAATTACTGATAAAGCTGAAACAAAATATGTCCCAGCCTGCGCAGAACTCAGGCAGTTATTAAGGGAAAAAGAACAACAAAAACCTATGCATGCAGTAAATACGCCTTTTAACATCTGTCCTATGCTATCTGTGGCACAGCGCTGGAACCAGGCAGCGGCGCTTAACCAGAGGCTGATGCAAAGGGCGCCGCCATCCGCATGACCAGCGAGACGCCAAAGACCAGCGGCGGCGCGAACGTGTTCGGGCGGCGGCGTTATCAAGACAAGTCGGCTACCTTTTCTGTATTGCAAGACAAGCGTTTAACGGTAGCCTTTACTAGTTATTTAATGTGAAACCATGATTTTTAGTATTTTGCACGCGTTAAAACGAGCTGTGATTAAATGATGTAACCGTGAAAACTAACCGGCTAATCAGCTAAATCGACTATATCTGATTTACACGTAAAGGCAACATAAATGAACTTAGATAAACCGGGCGTGGCAGGGAATCCGCATTAGTCTTTTCGTAGTTGTATTTATTTTATAAAAACTGTGCGAATATAGATGAAATTCCACATAACATAATCTTAAGTGTATATGTAATTCCAAAATAATTACATTTAAATGATACTTTGGAATTCTAATATCGCAAACCGTTGTTACTTTCTTCCTCCCGTGTTCTACGGTAGCTTTCTAGCAGCAATAAAACTCAGGAAATCAGGAGGCGACGTTTTCAACACAAGAAACCAATAGGGGAAAATGTTTTCCAACAGCAGCAAGAGGGGCAGATTATTACCATTTTTGGGCAAGTTCTTTCTCATGCAAGCCCAGCCCAAGCCACATCGCTTACTCAGATTCCAGGACATTTTCCCCTTCTGGAAGCCAGACTAAAGCCTTGAGATTCAATGCGCCACCCTTCGCCAGATTCCTGAAAAACGCTATTCGTGCATGAAGCAAGCTGATGGACAGTCAATGACGTTTTCAAAAGACGTTGGAAGAACGCATGCTGCCAAAAAAATCTAACTAAAAAAAATATAAATTTAGTAATTTAATACGTTTAAAGAAAATAATGTCGTAGTTTCCACGCATGATGTTATTGACAAAATCCAACTATCATTTCACTGATGAAGCAAAAGAGAAGGGAACACCTTTAACCAGACCAAAGTTTAACTTGGCTATCGCCTCCTGTTTCATGGAAAGATTATTTTCTATGACCTATTTAGTTCAAACTTAAGTGATGGGGATGGAGAATGTGCTGTTCATCAAGAATGTCTGCGGTTAGCACGGGTCAAAAATACACAGAATGAAATCGGCTGCGCTAAAAAAAAAATGGAATAAAAATTCTGTCTTCAGGGACACACTAGAAAATGTGCGGTTTAGGACTGGATACACACTAATAATAAAATTCAGAACAAAACAAAACAGCTTATTCTTATTATGCTATAAATGTACCACGCATTTGACTCCAAGCTACATCAAGTTACTATAGTGGTTTGAATAATTTTACTTTAAAATTTTGTTAAATGAGAATAACTTACAGTACATTTGAAAAGCCATCCAGGCACTTGATTTATAGGACTATAAGACTTCATATAAAGGCCTGAGTGTCTTGTTCGCCAGTCTACACATGACAAATACTAAAATGTATATTTCTTTGTCATATTCGACAGAAATGATGATAAACTGCTGCCTGTTTTCTCAAAGCATAAGTATCCTAATCCTATTTCCGGGAGTACCGACGGCTTGCTGCGGGTCTGATGTACAGCTGCTCCTCCAACCCCTCGCTATACCACCTTTTGTTTTCTACGGAAAATTGCAGCCGAGCTGTTTTCTTACCTTCCTCTGCTGTTTTTCCCAAGCAGGGTCCAAAAGAAGATCTCGATCCCAGTCGTCCTCTTGATGCATGTATTCATTTTCATCGGCCTCGTAATGATCCATGGTGATACCTCTATTTCTGTAGCTGTCCTACTATTCCAGATCCAGTATGACTTTATTGTGACAATTATAGCGAGCGTACGACACTCCGGTTAAACCAACTGATCTCTTTAAATTATTCTTCCGTAATATCCTTTTTTTTCAGAATTCCACAGTCCACTCGGCTTGTTTCCTTACTGGTTTTCCTTTAGCAAAGAAGCTAAAAAGTTGCAAGGACGTAAGTGCACAGACAGCGCCAACAAAACCCAAAACTTTGCCTGAAATTAAAAAAAAAGAAAAAGATAAATCGCGTTGCCTCATTGGTCCAAACACCATTTTCTTCAGCCCACCCTAACCCAGAAGTGGCATTTAATTGGCTGACTCAACTGTCCGTGTGAGAGCTTCATACTAGGTTGACAACATAGATTGGCTGACCAAGCCACTCCGTAGTCCGTAGTTGCATACTATTATGTTAATATATGAAGCCATTGATAAAAGTTTAGGATGGCATCCATCAATACCAGCGGTATAACGAAAATCCGATTCAAACCAAATGCCATATACTGCTGCATTCAATCAAATCCCCCAACCCGGCTCATATGTTGATGGAAATTGCCCAAAAATGATAAAGCTTTCACAAATCGACACATCAATCGCGTTACAATTGCTGCATGATACTGTAACATTTTCATATTAAAAGCTTAGGAACAACTAAAACATATACAGCCAGAGCCCAATAGAATCATATCCTATTCACATCAAATCTTTTTCATATCCTATCCTACACCACATAAGAGAGAGATTCTGTAATCAACCCTCAAATCAGCGACATTAAAGTCAATGACAACAATAAAAATTCCGGTGATATCTCTTGAATCTGCTGGCTCCTGAATATAATACGCACGAATGCGATTCCCGTAGTGGTCCAAGGAAATATGTGACCATGGGCTATTATTTCGGATACATCGGTCTTGCTTACCTTTACGAAACAATGTCAGTGACATCGTAAATTACAAATTAATGGACAACAGTTAAATAATTTCCAATGGGTCTTTAATTTTCAGACATGTAGCAGTCACAAATGAAAACTCAATTTCCCAGTAAATGATCATTTACGATTGCTACCTTCACGAGGAAGACATTTTGGAGTTATTTAGAATTGTATATCATACTCTTGCAACACTGACTAGGATTTTTAAAAAACCGTTAAATGAATCATACTCTGTCGACTGTTATTCAGCACGCTCTGCTAAACTCACTTCGCCTTATCAACTATAGTCAAACCGGTTTTTGAAATATTAAAATTCTCCTGCATTCTATCGACAGAAGAGGGGTAAAGCAATATATCTGCACCTCCATTAAACTTCCCCTAGGGGCAGTACCTACAAAACACCTGAACCGAAATTATTTGTAACAGTGGTGTGAAAGCAGTACAGAAACTAATAATATTCAAATATCTCGCGGAGAACGACATATATATTTATTAATTATCATTTAAAACATAGCTTTGCCATCAAATGTAAATATTTTCAAGTCTAATTCCTTAATCATAATATCGATTCATGTCACATTCCTAAGGCATTGCGAAAAGACATTGCTGTGTTGAGACAGGTACAGTCATGCAGACACCGAGAGTCAAGTCTCACTGCCATGTACGGTAAAACTCAAACGACTTCATTTAATGTGGGAGAAGCAGTATAAATGCAACCTCGGCCTCATCAGAGGATGAAACTAGAGATCCCTTCCTTATAAGGAAAAACCTACAATCGGGTATAGTTCCTTAGTGATGTCACAAATTATATGCAGAAACACGCTAACGCATAAGGGGATTCTTTCTTTAAAGAGATAGCATTCCATTTGTGAAAAGAGTGTTAAGTAGTATTTATGCCATTATATCCCCCCTTTTTCCATTATGGTATAATTTTTAATAAGTCGCGTGACCAAAGAGAGTTTAGAATTACAATCACGAATATGATTGATAGGACATTGGTACCTTTTGTGCCATAATGCAAATACTAAACTGGGTGTTTATTTTATTTTAAACTAATACTCACTGGAAATAAAAACTTTTTCCTTGGCCAACCCTGGGTAAATTATAAAGGTACCAAAGATGAGTGGGAAAGTTGAATACTTATTCGGCATTACCTATAGGACGTTAATCTGAGTTATACAGATTTGTATCCATTATACGCTTGCACATTAAGATTTAATTACTGTTAAACATAAAATCAATTTTTTTTCACCTACGGTCTTTAGAAATCAAGAAAAATTTAAGTTCACTTTAAGTTAAAGTAATCAGAGACTTTCCTCTGCGCTGCCAACCCTGACATCCTGTACCAAAGTCCAAGAATGAATTCGCTCCCATTCTTTCCTCTACTGGAAGCAAATGGAACAAATGCTTCTACGCACAGCGAACCCGTTCCGTACTAGACGTTTAAACTCAATCTGCCTAATAGCAGAGTTTCTCGGATTGGCATAATAGGATTCTTAGCAAGATCTTGACTGAGTTTTCATAAATCAACTGAAAAATGTCCCTTTCTGCATTCTATGATATGAAGGATAAAACACTTTTCTTTGCCTCTCAAGTAACTAAGATTTCAACATATATTAGTATGACCTACAAATTTCATGTTTGTGATTAGGGGTGCAAACTATGTGATCAATGTTAATTTGCACTTAATGATATAGAGGCCAGAAAACCCAGCCTGAAGAATACACCTGACAATCTGAAGTAACAACAGGACTAAGTGCCCCCCCTTCTTTAAATATATATGACAGTCTTCTTATTATAACCAGTCTTTAGTCTGCATTGAGAGGAAGACTCTGAAGTCTCAGTCACAACACAGTCATGATGTAGAGCAAAGTCAACTCAGTTGATTCTTCTGGGAAAAGCTACCAGCTTCTCAGAACCAAGACTACTTGGCACCTAAACTGCTTTTTCCTAGAGCTGTAAAATTATTGAACCAGCCCTCATAATGTCTAACGAACTGCATTAAATATTGTCTATCTTTTCTACCCTGTGTGCACTTGTATTGTAAGATGAACAGCTTGTGCTTTGTATTGCATTGAAAATAACTTACTGCACATTATGTCTATTAATATATGCAGTTTGCATGGCCAGACACACTAGAACAAACACCTTGTAGATACTTGTACTTGCCCAAATAAAGCCTATCCTGACATCCACTGCTCTATTTAAGAAGACTAACAGTATGACCAGTATGTCCAAAAAGGTAGCAGGACTAAGCCAAGATAGCTTCAGAGTAGTTTCTCATACTTCAAACAAAGTGTTATACCCACATTTTACTTGTTTCTTGCATCTAAACATTAGGTGTTTTCATAGACTGATGAAATTTTTTCAAAATCATCTGCGGTTCCAGATGATATGCACTTGACACAGATAACTGATGGAACTAGTGTTAAGATATTTACATTAAATTAAAAGCTTGGTTACACTGTTTACCTTTTGACAAACCACAAGTTCAGCGAAAGGTTCTACAATCTGATATATAGAATTCCAGCCCAAATTAGACCATAACTGGAGCATTTTGCTTCTACTACAACTCAGGAAGGTCTAATAGTTTATGTACATTGTCAAATCTTCTTGTCGCACGTTACCACATATGCAAGGAACACAGAGAAAATATTTGAATCAGATCATCTACAAAGGCTGAATTGTGAGATCAGGCTCATCTATAACCTGTGGCTGGTTTTAAAAGAAGCTCCATTAACTGGCTGTTACATCTGTACCCTCACCTCAACAGTCCGACTTCAAGTGAATTGCAAAGTAACCCAATACAATACCTTGGATTAAAAGATCAAATTCACAATTAGTCATGAAAGAGACTGAACAGCACTAGTTTCTCATAATACTGTAACAGGCTTTTGGCATTCTTGGCTATTGACACAAGTCCTGCCAAGATGAATGGCTCATACACCGTTCCTGTCATTTACTTAGCAGATTCCTCAGATCCCAACAAGGCAGTTGGGATTAGTGCAACACTATTCATGGAAGATTGCTTTCTTTTCATTATTACACAATCAGGAATTGAATTCATGGGCTTATGACAAAAAAACCATGTATTTCAATCTAGATTTATCATGGTTTATGAACTGCTGCCAAAAAGCCTCTGGGACCAGTTCATTAGTACTTTAGTTCATTAGTGACTAATTGCCATAGTCCAAACTGCTTGAAGTACAAAGAAAAAAAATACTTTTTGGGCTTTCCCCAACTAATTTGTCTTGCAGAAACAGTCTAAACATCTTCACATCAGCATAATGAAGTTGCAGTACATTTAAAAAAAACAATAGCAGTCCACATTTGTCCCTCCAAAAATGTGATACTAGACCAATAAGTCTTTTTGCATCAAACCTCAGATGTTGCAGCAGCAGAAACAGGAGTAAATGCCAACAGGCATTAGCCGTTGCAGTTTCATAGCCTCACATGCTTTCAGTTTCTCCTCAGAAACATGAAGGGGCTGCGTTTGATGCATGATATTTCAATTCCAAGTGAAACTCCTCAAGGGGGATAACGAGGGGACCAGAGGCCTGAAGGTTTGCTCCTGGAGAAGCCGTCTTGGCTTCAGCTTCCACCGCTCTGACTGCTTGCTCCTTACCTAATGCGACACCTGCCATCACTGTTCCTTGCCCCTTGGGTAGGATCTGTAATTCAATCATTCTTTGTTGTGGCAATAACCTAATTTGCCTCTTGGTACCAAAAATTAGCAGTGACATGTAGCAGAAGTCTGCAAGGAGCAGCAGATTATCCTTACGGCACTTCTCAAATTCCTTCAACAAAGGAAGCCTTACACCCTAGATGGCCCCCAGTGTACATTACAGCCTACCATTATACATGTTTCTTCTAGTCCAAGGTGGGGCAAAAACTTTAAAATTAAAAGGGCTCCCAGCTGCCATAGAGTCGATAAGTATTTATCACAAAAGACGACGCTTTAAGAGAAGCAATTATGCAAAAGTGACACAAAAATGGCCGGGAATAAAGTGTACTCACACTCACATAGAGTTTGGACCCAGTAGATGATACAATAAGAAACCGGCACCAATTTCTACCAAAATCGACTGCATGCTTGTGATCCATTTCCTCAATTCGCACATCACAACACTCGGGTAAAAAAAAAAGCATTTGATAACCAAATTATGGTAAATCATACACTAGGCAATGTAAAGATGCCAGTTAGCATAACTACAGGTCTTTTGACCGTGGATGGAAATCTACAGGACAGAGGGCATGCATGCAAACTCACCACACACACGTACAGGAGGTGGAATTCAGACTCATGGAGATGTGAGGCTAACATGCCATCCATCATTTACACTTAATTTATACTAGAGATATCAGATAGCCTTTAAGGAACATGTTCTCTGCCTCTAGACAGGTCCTTCCCCTAATCTGATACAGCTACATACAGTATTAGCTATCAACAATATATAAAAGGACTAAATGAATGGTTGCCTGGCAGCAGAAATGGCTCTCAGAGGAACTGGTGATGAGGACTGCAACTACACTTGGCCAGATGCATACATCCACTATACTAAGCTATATTACTTACATAAATTAAAAAAATTCCATGCATTACACAGGAATTATAGAGCTTTCGTTTTCCTCAGCTCTGAGCCAGTGGTGATATTTGGAGACATTATGTAACTGCAGCATCTCCGTTGCCAGTGGGCACATCACTACTCAGATGAAGCTTTCATCCCTGCAACATTTTTTTCAAGAAGCTCTGCAGCGAGGACTCCAGTTTATCCTCAACCACATTCAATTTTCTATTCCAGTGAACAAGAATTTATATAACATTCTTACACCAAGAATGGCATAATGTAACCTGGATTTTTCAGAGCCCTTTTTAATACAAGTACACATATTAAAGTCTAGCGATATGTTAACAAGTAGTTAAGCCATGTGTCAAATATCAGTTATACAAAAAAAGCATGTTAATGAATAAGTTCATTGTAACATGTATAATCACTTCCAAGGATTTTTAAATTACCTTGGTTACTTGATGTTCGGGGATTTGAAATTGAAGAGGTCAGATGTTGAAAAAGAATAGACATCCATGTAATTTACCTTAATATAAAATGAAAACCTTGTGCTGGGAAACTGGAAAAAACAAAACCAATTAATATATATTATGCAGTTCTTTGCAGAGAACTGTGACTAATAATACCGTGATACAATTTATTTTCAAGAAGCAGAAAGGGATGCATACTGGCTAAATCCTGGGTACGATTTCATATTATGTATTATATCATCAGCCAAATTTCTTCCATATCTTCAGAACTATTGATTAGTTATATATCTGAACATTTATCAATGGTTTAACAGGACCACTAAATCTGCTCCTATTCAAATAATTAAACATGAATAAAAATTACTCAGTTTTCAAGAACATTTAATGTCTGTTCATAAACAGTCTCAGACAATACAGAGCATTTATCCAACAGTTCTTTAGAGCAACAAACCCTTTCTGAATGCAGAGCGAAAGTGATAAAACAATTTACTGCCAGAGTACTGAAATAACTATTAATGCACAACTCAGAACAGACACTGTGACAATATGTTTCAATGTAGTGGATTTTGCAGGACCGATTCTAACAGCCTGAGCATAAATCACAAACCACCCCCTAATATGCAAAAATTGCTGCAAGGATTCCACATCTCCCTCTCATTTCTCAGCATAAATCAAGGGAGCTATAGATGTCAGTCCACATATGGACAACTAAGTTTTGAAGAAATTTATTTTAGCAAATACAATAAAATAATTCCAAAAATAAAATATTATAAAACTGGATTAGCAAATGCACTACCATAATTATGGCCAGTACTTCTATAAACACCAACAATTTTAATGCACAATAAGTCAGGCATTAGTTTAATGGTCAGCCAAAATGACTGACCTACACACTGAAAAATCAACGTGTGTGTTCTAAAAAATGGTATATGGAACATAAAGGGGTACCTCTCTTTACATTAAACTATATGAATAGCGTCAAAAGTCTGCAGTGCTTATTATAAATGTTACCAGTCTCCTTTTAAAAACAAAAACTGAAAAACCCTGACGAGGAACCACCCACGTTCCACCCACGAGACTTCACCACATCACGTCTTGAATAACTTTTCTGGAGGTGAGCCATCAGAATCGACTCCCTCTAGCTCGACTCGAGTCTGTTTCAGGCGTAGACCCTTAGAAGTGTCCAGTACACACGATCCTTGATATTTTTCTTCCTGGGTTTTAGAGTCAAAAAGTTGCATGTCAAGTTTACCGTCACTCTCTTTTGATGTAGATGACCCAGAGTTCTGGTCCAAGTCCCTATCATGTACATCATGGCATTTTTGCCCGTTTATCCCTGGCTCCAGCTGCCGTGGAGAACCCCAAGCACTGTCTGAAGACTGAAAGGTATGATTCTGAGCCAGATCTGCATCCTGCCCTTCCTTTGCAGTCTCTGAGACTACAGTGATCATTCCCATTTCGTCTGATTTCCCACTCCTCAGCTCTCTCTTGTCAAAGTTTTCATCATGTGAAAAGGCAGGCAATGCCTCAGGTTCCCGCTCTTGTTCCACCATGATAGCTCTCACCTCACCCCCCAGTCTATCTGGTGAGGGGACGGGGGTTGAATTGTATGGGTTTCTTGACTCAATATGAGACCTGTCCCTGTCTGTGGAGGAAGTCCCTTGGGGCACAATCTTCACTGAATCTTGTGCCTCGACCGAAGATGACGACGATGATGATGATGATGATGAATCCTCAAGGGAAATCTTTGGGTAACTGCAAGAATCCACCCCTGAATATAGTGTTTGTGCCGACTCCGAGCGATCCACTTTGTGGCAGGGGAATCGCATGCGGCGCCTTCTAGTGGCATTCCGTTGACGTGTCCTGGCTCTCCGGTGCTCCTCTTCTTCCGTTTCACTACTAGAAGTGGAGCTGGAGGTGTTTGAGGAGCTTGACCCAATTGGGGAGCTGCTATGACTAGACAAACTGGAGATGTTCCTTGGGCTAGGAGAACGTGGTCTGGGCATTGGGTCAGGCCAGAACCCACTGGAATCTGATGAGTCATTGACCAAATCCATCAATCGCATCGACTGACGGCCCATGTCACGCTGCCAAAGCTCCTCCAGTCCCTCTCTATACTCTCCCTCTGACCCATGGGGTCCCACTATGGAAGAGGAGTCATCACTCTGTTGGCCTGAGGCAGGAGAGGTCCCTGTGGGGGCAGTGGTGTTCCCTCCATCTCGCCCAGATCTCAGTGGGCGTCGCCCTCGGGCATGAAGCTGCAGGATGGCACCCTCACTCAGGTCACTGTCCGAGTCAGAGCTCCAGCCCTCGATTTCCCGCCGTACCAGTGAATCAAAGAAGGCCATCATGCGAGGATCTTCCTGAATGGACTGACTGACATAGTCGTGTGACAAGCCACTCCCACTGTTGAGGACCAAGCTGATGTACTCCTCATGAGTGTACAAGCTGCGAGACTTGTCCTCCACACGCCCTTCAAGGTCTCCTATACTTTCAGGCTGCTGGTATGGACTCCACACCTGAAAATTAGAAAAGGTTCTCAGAATGTACAACAGATGAAAAAAGTAACACACACACACAGGTAAAGTTTAAAATTCAGGACAATGTACTCTGATTAACATTGATATCACATTAAGTTAAACATTTTAAATTCTGCTATATTAATACATATAAAAATGCATAATCTGAAAATCAAATGGTGTACATTGTCCCCCACAGTCTATTGCTTAAAGCACAATTTACTGGATATGTCTAGGTCATTTTGTTTTATAGCTATTAGTCCATTTATTTATGTAATGTAAGACAACGCAAAACATTTGCGACATCTAACAAAAGACTTTTTTGTTCAATTAATTATTTTCCTCTTCCCATATCCCCTTAGGGGCTCCGTAAAATCCTCTGAGCTATTTGGAGAATCATATCAGGATGAGTTATATAGTGTTACTTAAAATCAATTATAGGTCAATCAATTAGCAACCTACCATGATGTAGACCTGACTAAAATCACGACTCACCTTGATTACTTTTTCCACACCTGAGGAACAGATCATATATGTGTGGGGGTTAAATCGAACCTGGTTGACAATAGAACGGTGGCCCTTCAAAACCATAAATGCTCCATTCACAACTCGACCTGGGCCCCCTAAAATAACAGAAGAACAATCAGTTTCACAAACATTTGAGGAACCATAACAAAAGTCCTGCACTCATGCTCACCTGCATCTGGGTCTTTTGGAATTCTCCACATATAGAGATTGAAGTCATCAGACCCTGACAGGATGTACTGGGAGGTGGAAAAAGGGAGGAGAGAGAAAAAAAAAAAAAAAAACTTTGTACAAAGCCATTACACTGTGAGAATGATCAAATAATTCGCGAATTTAAAAGAATTATTCAGTCTAATTACCAATATGATGGCATTCTTACATTTTAATAAGAACCGTTTTCCATGCTATCCTGTAACAGGTTGTCCTGTAAATTGGTGAGATTGAAGAAAAAGTTCCTCCAATACTACAGCCATTGAAATTTTAGAACTACAATAAAAACTGCAAAAACATCTTATTATATAAACAGAAAACTTGATAAAGCTTAAGAGACCTGAGCACATGAATAAAGAACAGTTACCACAAACACTGAAGTTCTTTATGTTCCGATAAAAGTAATTATTCAAAATCTACTTGATACCAAAGGCCAATGTTTGCAAGCCAAGCAACCATGTGATTGATATCAGTATTTTTTTAAAATATAACACCATGGAGTGTTTTCCCTTATTAATAAGGATGTTATGATAAAACAAACAAGGCATCTAGTTTTAGATATATTCTTTGCTATATATGTTTGATTTGAGGATTAGAAGAGAAAGTTGCAACAGATTATAGTGAAATGGGGTGTGTTGAAAGAATGCTTAAAGGACATTTAAAGAGACAGAGTTCAGCCTTACTAATTACAATTACAACAAAATTGCCATTGCCTGTGTCATGTCTGCCATTATTTCATTACAGAAATTTATGGAAATATTTAAGAATTCATACAAAATGTCAAAGAGTTTAAAGACAGTCACATTGACGTTGCAATTTTATTTGAGGGTTATTTGATTATAATATCTCAGAATTCCAAAAACATTTTAGTTCAATTCATATATGGGTCTATTCTCCCAAAAAGCTGTAATAATGCATAAATGACACAAGCAAATATATAATATTCTATGTGGTTCAATCATAGTCTGACAATTGCAATGGGTATACAAATGTATCCTGCCTGAAGTAGACAAAACTTCATTTTGGTCATACTGGAAATTTAAAATATTAACCTTAAAGTAAATGTCTGAAAAGCCATTGGGTGTCCCTCTTATGATTTTCTAATTTATCACCCCAAACCTAATTATCCAGTGCAAGTATTTCATGTGCAACAAAAGGTTTTAAAATAGCTAGGATTATGCTCATAATACCCTGGAAAGCTGCAGTGCTCATGTTTAAACGAAACGCAAAAAGCATTTCTTCATCTCACCTGGTCTCGATCCCCAGCAAAGCAGCAACTTTTCATGGTGCAGGAGTTGAAGTAGCCTTGGTTGTCAAACTGAAAGCTGGGCAAACGAGAATGTAGCTCGTACAAGACGGGGGGAAGGCGACGACGCAAGGCCAGAAGCTGAGTGCCTGTGCTGTTGAAGCGAACGCTCATGGCACTTTGGAGAGAGAGGCTGCCCCCGTAACGCAGAAGGGAACTGAAGGCAAAAAATAAAATAAAACAAAGGGCATAGAAAAAGTTTAGTAACTTAAAATAAGTGTGCTGCATGGTATGATAATGCACAAAACCAAACTGACAAGCAAAACTATCATATTACATCATTATACAATTATC
Organism: Gnathonemus echidnorhynchus; assembly: GCA_026776725.1. Lineage (NCBI taxonomy): Eukaryota > Metazoa > Chordata > Actinopteri > Osteoglossiformes > Mormyridae > Gnathonemus > Gnathonemus echidnorhynchus. The sequence continues at coordinate 13,108,617 of JAODJU010000025.1, read as the reverse complement.
ATCAGTGTAGCAATGCCTGCACTTCAGCTAGTCAATAGTTTTAATCACAAAAGAAAAAAAAATCATAAAGTTAAGTATGTTTATAAATCTGATTAAATGCCATAGAGTGGCTGCCATATAGAGAAGTAGGCCAATTTAAATACAATTCGAAATTGATAATGCAATGGCTCCCCCTGATGGACATGTCTGGGGCCTGCGCTCCAATTCAAGAAAAGATCAGTTATTTCAGTTTATTTCAGACAAATCCCCAGAGGGCCTTGCAAAGTGGACAAAACACTACTGAAATTGTACTGGTTTCAACTTCATGGGAGCCAGGTGCAAGGATGATCAAGGCTTTCTGAAACCGTTATTGTAAACCGGAAAAATCTCTCATAATCTTCCTTCCAGGTCAGGCTATAACTACATCCTGGGTACTTCATGATAAACATTAACTTCTTTTGCTCACCATTAGTATTATTCCATAAACTTATATTTAGAAAATATTTACCAAATCCATCTTCCTCCTAAGCAATCTAATTTATACCGGAATCGCAAAAAGTAAATTAAGCAAAAGTAATTCAAGTCAAAGTGACGACAAGGACAACCTAGGCTATTCTGGGAGGCTAAATGGCACATTATCTATGTCTGTCAAACTCAAATGTCTTCTTTTAAGATATCTCAACTGCTATGCACCATCTTCCTTCCACCATATTGCAGAGTAATCATGAAGGAAAATTTTAACTGATGCTTTTAAATAATGGAGTAATTGAGTTTAATTGAATAATCATGACAGCTCTAGTTTGAACCCAAGCAAACTATCACGGTCCCTGCGTGTGCGGCACTGCGTGTTCACCCTGCGTGTGCGGCACTGCGTGTTCACCCTGCGTGTGCGGCACTGCGTGTTCACCCTGCGTGTGCATGCACCAGTTTCCGTATACTTTCCAAAAACATAAAGATTAAGTGAATTGGACCGCCTCAATTGAATGTATGGGTGACTTAGTGTGCACTCTGTCATGTGTAGTTGGTTTCTGCCTTACACCAATTGCCATGTAGTATATTTAATATATCATATTATAAAAGATTACACAATGAACTGTGAAATTGGTAGATTACTCGCTTACTGATAGAATCAACAGTGACTGCCCTACACTTGTTATTCACTTGTTGTTCAACAAGTTAATACAAGAAATCTTGTACGTGGCAGAACATGTCCGCTATGATTGTTGAAATTAGCATGATTTAAAATGGCTCAGTTTCGTAGTTCTTTTGGATTGGCTCTTTTCAGTGAATTGGTCAAACGTGTTTTCAAATCTAAAAGAATTTTTTGTACATCCACATATTACATAGGTCAAAGTCTTGATTCTAAAAATCGAAAAAGATAAAAATAAATGAAAGTTATATAAAAAGAAAAACAGCAACGTTTTTAATTTGCTTACAGAAAACTACAGTCTATGAAAAGCATAGACTTTTCATAGACTGTAGTTTTCTGTAGTCATTTTTCCACATACTGTAATCCATTGTATTTGTGCTGTTTGCATGCCTGGCCACATGGAGGCTGTGGCTCACTACAGCTGATTGATGATGGTCAAAAAGATGCTTTTTGAACCATTGGCTACATTTTCTGACCCCACTAGATGGTGCTCTTTGTTCAAAAAAAGGGCCCAAAGCATACCTCAAAGTAAACCAAGAAAGCCATCTAGTGGGTCAGAAAATACAGCAAATGGTTCATAAAGCGTTGGTTTGGCCATCACTACTACTGACTCCAGGCAATCAACAAGGGCCTTTACACATTTCTAACACCTTAATTTACACAAGATACTGCATGCATAAAATCCATTGCTTTTAATGCCCTTTGAAAGGCAAAGAATAAATGCTTGTACGTGTATGGAGAGAGCATATCAGGTAGGGTTATTTGGCCCAGTGTAGTATCCCTACAAGGCCATATGAAGTTTTCACAGAACTTCTGGATTCAAAAATTTAAGGACAATCATTGAAGCTTAATTTAAAAGGAAACCAAAGGGGGAAATTGAGGTAAATCAATCCTGTGTGCCCTATATGCAAAAGCTGGGATAGATAAGCTTCACATAGCAAAATATAATTCCCAAAATATAAATTCAACATAACCTAATACCAGTTTTTACACAATTGATCACCAATGAGATTTTTTTTTTGAAAAAATGTGTGTGACAGAAGTCTACGATAGAACAGACATAGAAATACAAGAAACATAAGAGAGAGAAAAAAATCAGCAAAAACTGAATTCTACAAAATTGTAATAAGTTACATTCAGGTTATGCAGGCATGGTTATGCAATCAGTCTTCCTGATTAAATTCTTTTCAGAATTTAATACCTAACACTTTAAAAATAAAAACAGCTCAGACCTTATATTCTTAAAGTCTATTTCTAGAATTTATAAGAAAAGATATACAGAATACCACAAACTGTCTTCCTCTCATACCCTTCATAACTGGGGCTATTTTAGGTTAGATTCAGAAATGCATGATTTTCCCTTGAAATTCTTATTTATTATACATCTGGGTGGGTCTTTCAGGCCCCAAAACCAAACATCTGACATTTTCGCCCCTTCTTTGAAATGGGTCTTACTTTTCAAGAAGCATATCTAACCTAACCTACTATTAGATGCTTAGAACAGACCATGCATTTCAAGGAAACATATCTTATGTTGTTGGTCTGAGATACATTTTATGCCAATTTAAAATCAGAAAATATTAGGGTAAATACATTGGACTGGCCATAAAAAAACTGTGGATTCATTGATTTTTTTATCACAAACATTTCCTTTTGATTTAGTTTTAATTTTATCTAAATTTTAAAAAGATGCATTAAACAAAAAAAAAAGGAAAATACAGAAATGTATGTTCTGCATACTATGAAGTAGCTAGAGCATTAAGCCAATTTTGACAGAATACATTTTTTTTATTAATTAATTTTTTTATTTAATTGACTATTACAAATCCATCTAAGATTGACTTCATCAGCAAGGATGAAAATGATTATCTCAGAACGGATGCAGTGCTCATGCAAAAGCAGCGGAGGTCAACTTCAGATTGATTTTTAAATATATATTAGGCAGTCTATAAAAGGAATAATAATTATAAAACTGCAAAAACTGTTTTTTTTCCTATGACAGAATAAAAATATTTTAGCGAAACTTTAACCCCCTCGCGCTATAATGTCAATATCACAAATGTATATCACAAATGTAGTCTAATTCAACAAGCAGCACAATATTTACCTGCGTGGTTTGCGAATATCCCACAATCCAACTCCCTCCTTAGAGTTAGCTGTGGCCAGTAGTCTGGGTTCTGCTGGGTTAAACATCACACTGTGGAATGCAGATGGATAGTTTGCCAAACAAAAAGGTTCTACAACAAAGAACAGAATTGGATTCTTCAGTTAATGTCATATCAATTCCACCCAAAAGCAAAGCTTCCGCTCATACATTATCTACTCATATTCTGGCTCATTTTGTTACCAAAAAAGTGACAACTTCTAGGCATGTCTGAGGATAAGTTGCAGGACGGATTTATGATGATTCCAATCATGGAAATAAAAAATGAACCGCAAAAAAAGCTCGAATTATTATTAGGCTACGTAATACATTAGTTTTCTGAGCTCTAATTGCATTGCTTGGGCAGCAGAAGGTGCAATAATTTGTAACCAATTGCTGCAAAACTACGGAATGGAGAAATGGTTATTAAGAAAAGGCCTATTTTTTATTAACTATTTTCATTATTAATAAAAAGAATATTTTAGTTAATATGCTACTATATATTTTACTCCAACCTTTACAAATGTTGAAAATTATTTTTGGTTATTAAGAAAATGATACAGAAGTATTTTTTTTTTTTTTAATTAATATTTAAGTTAATAAAGAATGGGAAAATAAATGCATTTTTTTCTCATAATTTTTTTTTCTCAAAAATATTTTGGGAAAATAAAAACATGAACCCAATATCACAAATCAAACCAAATCACGAACTGGGTGATTTCGTTACATGCCTAACAACCGCATGAAATGTAGAGCTTGCATTTTGGCATCTAAATCCAGTGCACAGATAATTGTGAAGCTGATGAGGTGAAGCTTGGCAGAGATCACACTCAATAGACAATACCATCAAAAGAGGCTAGAAAAAAAAATTCTACAAGTCACATAAAATACACAAGTATGCATTTGACACATACAGGAGACAGATGAATTCTCTAAATTAAATACTGTACCTCCGTGCGGTGGTTCACGTGTATCCCAAATAAGTACACGGCCATCATCAGAAGAGCTGGCAAACACGTTGTCATTAACTGGGCTAACAGACAATCCGTAGACCGCATCATCATGCAAAAACACGTTCACTGTTTCACCCCTAAAAATACACGAGACAACAGAATGAACAATTTTGTACAATATACATAGAAAGTAAATACTACTATCATGGAAACTTTTGGCATAAATCCTCCATCAGTTTAATTACCCTTAAAAGTCATATTTCTTAAATAATGTAACCTTGGGGCCTACAACAACAGATTATGAATGATGCAGACTATAATGGATAAACCTTTACCTCTCCACATCATGAAGAATGACCTGCTCATCATTCCCTTCAAGAACGAAAAAACAACAATATTAAAATATGCATAACATGGAAACACGGCCCACTGTAGAGAAACAGGAAACAGCACTGCACATTTAAAGCTATAAAACATCAGTTTTCACTGACAATGGCCCGGGTCTCCCCTGTTCAGCGACAAAGCACAATGAGCACATACATCTGATACAAAAACATTTGTTGCTACAGTCTATGAGCATATTCACAGATGAATCCGGCCCACCCATTCCAGGGCTTCATAAATGATTAATCATAGACCTTTTTTCACATCTCACAATGTTGTGTCTCAAACAAATTAAATTTTTCCAAGATTCAGCTTTAACACTTCCCAGTTGCCCCATGACCGTAAGACGTTTTACCCCCAGAGAAGACGTGTCGGTTTGTGCTGTCAAAGGCCAGGCAGAATATGTTGGAAAGGTGCTCTCCCTTCAGTTTGAGAGGCTTCGAGCAGGAATGGAGGGTCTTCTCCATGTGCCAGAGCAGCACCCTGCGGTCGTCCCCTCCTACAAGCACAGAAAAGAAGCACAAGTATAGTCAATTTGAAAGATGCATCAAATATTCTAGTAAAAACTGAAATATCATGATTACTGGACAGTGCAAGTCCTACGTTTAAAAGTAAAAAACAATGAAGTATCATTTTGGATAAATAATAGCACAATAAGGGTATTTACTTGAATTTAGCCAAATATCTTACAATTTATAGAGACCTACTATTCTTTCAACAATTTAAGCTGTTTAACAAGTTTTAAGAAATATCAACATATTCTGTTCTGCATGCTTTCAATGTAGTTACCTTACAGACCCACAATAAGTTGTATAAATCTTAAACTAGGCTAAATACCAACATGAACTGAATTGCAAAGATGTGTGCAAATAGAACACCTTTCACAAAGCACTTACCCACAGATCAGTTTCAATGTATTAGTATTTAGTACTTAAAAACTTTAACTGGCAAAACAAAATTGCAAATGACATACAAAATAAAATAAAGCTGCAAATCCAGGCAATGGGTGATTCAGAAACTTCAGAAACGTGGTTTAACCACAGATTTTGACAAAGACACTTGGCTTTTCCTCGTGTCATTAACCAGCAGCAACTATCACTGACTCCGAAAATCAAAACTCAAAATGTGGACACGTTTCTTTGAGTTGCAGTCTGATTCTCTTCCTACAAGCTACTTCCTTCATTTACCTAACTTGCAAAAGGCACTTGCATTTACCCCTGCACCCAGCGTGTTCTGATCTCTAAAGCGACAGTCCCCTACAGCGTATCACAATACAGAGCTTGCCATGCCGTAGTTAATCGCAGTGTTACTCAGACCAGTCCTCAGGCACCCGACGGTCCACGTTCCCAGGGAATTGGGAGAGAACAAAAACATGGGGGGTATTCCATGAAGGAGGATTTCTTGCTTAACCAGATAACTTCTTGGATTTAAGGTAGTCTGGGCTAAATGGACTTTATTTTCGTTCCTTTACATTTAGCCCAGACTACCTTAAATCCAAGAAGTTATCCAGCTAAGCAAGAAATCCTGTTTCGTGGAACAGCCCTATGGACCATCTGGGGGTCCCTGAGGACTGGTCTGAGTAACACGAGTTCGGGGAAACTATTCAATGTTTCCCCTACCATTATATTAGGGGGGCGCACTGCCCCCCCAACAGCACCTCCCACCCCCCCCGTGAAGGTCAAGTTAATTTTATTTAATTTAATTTTCTATATAGCACCAGATCACAACATTTAAGTCATTTAAGGTTACCTTTTCTATAGAACAGGTTCATACATTGTCCTTTTATTAAACAAACTAAATAGCCTTATGTTATTTATCTTATTTACACAACAGCTTGTGATTTTTGTCTCTACACGGTCACGCGTTTACAATTCTCCTCCGCTTTCTGTATCGCGTATGGCAGTTCCGCCCCGATGCGCACACACAGACACGTGCGCACGCAGACACAGGTGAGCACACTCCCACCAGCGGACAGAGAGCGCGTCGGAAAATATGTCACGTCAACCACCTGAAAAGCAGACAAAAATATCTGCGTTTTTTAAATGCTCCCAGGGTGATGAAGAACTATCACTATTTTAAGCTATGAGCTATCACTTTTAAAGACTAAGTTAATGTATTTGCAGGTCAAGACAAGCATCCGCAATAGGCTGCAAGGAGACCATCCAGCAGCCAGCATGCGGATCTCAATAAATGGGCCAGATGTTTCTGACTTCCCATATCAAGAGGCTCTAGAAATGTTCTTCCAGAAGCCCAGAAAGATACACTGCAGTGACAAAAGCTGCACACTTTGTGGATAATTGTCATAAAAAGAAATGTTCTGATGTTTAGTTCAGTTGTTATATAATTTTATCAAGCAGTTTTATATAGGCATGCACCAATAAATTAGCTAGTGACTAGAAATGACAAATTTTTGCCCTGATCTGCACTGACCAGTAATCGGTCAATCAGTGTAAGTATGGCCAATTTTATGAGCCGATCAAGTACTTTAACAGCTAATATTACTTTTTGCCCCAAGTTAGTGGTGAACAAGATGGCAATATTTTATTGTACCTAGCTGCAATTGTATATAAGGCTGTCATTGTCGATTACATTAATGATCAATTAATCTACCAATTAATCTGATGATTCACTGAGTAATGATTTATGCATGATATAAAATATAGTACAATATAATACAGCTCTAACTGTATCCACAAAGGACATTTCAGAATAACTGTTAGAACCTCAATACAGCACTACATTTACTTTTATTTAGCAGGCAACGTTGCCCATATGAACATACAGGGAAGGAAAATACATCAAACATATGTGATGATGTATGTGTGATGATGTATGTGTGAAGTGTGCTGTGGCAGAATAAAGGCTGGGAAACACTGGAATAGGCATAAGTGTGCCTAAGCAGAGCCCAGTTACAAGTGCAATTAGTACTATTATTATAACAACAGAACAATCCGGCAAGTGCCGATCACACGATGCCTGCATGTTCCGAGGAAAAACAGACATGGACAATCTGAAACAAAGCAATGTCAGTCTGCATAACATCTTAGTGCCGTCTAATATCTCACTTCTTTGTCGATCTGTTTCAGTCTATCTAAATGTAGCGGCAATATGTTGAATTAAAAATCTTTTTTAACCAGTTAGCTAACTAACAAAATAATAAAAAAAACACACACCATCGGACGACCAAAAATACTGTACATATCTCACACAGTAAACAGCACAGGGTTCACAGACAGGTCAGCTATGCTATCACATAAATAGTTTGCGGCATGCTGATGTGGAAAAATTGGTTCCAAAAAAAGTTCTACTTTAAGAACATAAGAACAAGAAACTTACAAATGAGAGGAGGCCATTTGGCCCATCAAGCTCGTTTGGAAAGAACTCAACTAACAGCTCAGAGCTGTTAAAATCTTATCTAGCTCTGATTTAAAGGAACCCAGGGTTTTAGCTTGCACTACAGTGACTACACTAACAGGAAGACTATTCCATACTATAACTGCACACTGTGTAAAGAGGTGCTTCCTCAAATTCAGTTAAAAATGTTCTCCCGCTAATTTCCACCTATGGCCACAAGTTCTTGCATTTGAACTAAAACTGAATTTTTTATTTTGATTGCGTGGAAATGGTTTGGTCCATGTCAGCTTTCGCAAATACAATCTACTGTAGTCAGCAAATTTTGCAAAGATACCATTCATACAACAGGTGGCAACATCACTAATGTTTCTAACCACTGAATATGTCAGCACCCCAAATGCGGAATGTCTGGCTATGTCACGTGCAAGAACACAGTCCTCAGCAACAGTGTCTTTCACACATTCTGAAGTAAACAAACAGAAGCCAACATTTCTTTCAGATGCAAATTTCAGAATCTTATATTATTTTGTTCTTTTACTTATCCATTATTCGCTTGCACTTGTTGTAAAGTGAGTTCAGAAGTGTGTAGTTACTGAATAAAGTGATAAATGTTTATTTGTACAGGAAACCTTTGAAACTTCTATATTAAACTAAAAAGCACTTTTGCTATATTGAGTCAGTTTTTTATAAGTACAATATTATACATGCCTTAATAAATGTGTTTATTATTATAATGCTACAAGCAGTGTTTCTTCTAAGAACAGACTTGCTGGTTAAGTGGTTAATCACTTAGGAAGCAAAGTACTTGTAAACAAAAACAATAGGTTATTCTGAGAAATCGCAAGGCATTCCTATCATTTTTCACCTGTTGGGGGGAGTTCTATAGCCCCATTAACGGATAATAAAGAGTCAGTAAGTGGTCTGATAAACACAAAAATGATGCAAGTCTTATAGGATCAAAAGTAGACTAGATATCAATCACACTGAATACTTAAAGTTAATCTCAGGTGCCACTCTGCTTAATCATGGAATATGTGGAAGTATATTGTTCTAGGCTATGTTCAGAATCACTCCCTATTACAGAAACAGCACACCATATTCCCAAAAAACTGATTTGCTAAGTAGTACACTATTAACACACACTATGCACTGTACATTACATTGTCCACACAATGTACAAAAATATACTACATGTATGCCATAATGCAGTGCAAAGGTGACATCTGTTGTCAAGACAGTTTGTATACAAAAGCAGAAATATATAGTTTATGTCAGCAGTGATCTTTGCAGACTTAAGATAACATTTTAATGATAGATAGAGATAGATCGATAGATAGATAGATAGATATTTTGCATTTTAAACTATGGAGATTTGCATTCCCTTTATGTCCTTTATGTATTTTATTATTTGCAAATGTCAACTATCAGATGATGGTAGGATACCAAAATAGAGGATGTTGGAATGTTGTGTCCAAAACCGTCATCTTGTTTCACTTATTCCCTATATGACGAACTACATAGTTTTTTTTCTCTTTTCAAATAGGGAATATAAGTGATTGAACGACTGAACCATCTGAACACAATCCAAACACCTGTACAACGTCGGCCATAGTGAAGCTGTTGTTGGGAGTTCCCGTTGTTTTGCTATGTGACGTTAGTTTGGCTGAATACCTACTACACACGGTGAACCTTTAGATGCCATTTTCCTAAACAGCTATTTAAAACTTGACATTTAAATAAGTAATACGCTAATTACATCGAAGCAAAGGGGTGTGAACAAAAGCATTTCCACAATGTATTCGCTTTATATTTCATAACTGCTGTCATCAGTATCATAAACATTATTATCATCATTATTAAGTCTTAAGCCTACCTAATCGTCAGGCAAGTGTCAGTTTTGATGAGAGAACTACACCATTTCTCCACCCCAATTACAAGCTCGCCATAGCATGAAATGTTGAACCTCTGTACATGATAATCTGAGCTAAAGTATTTAAAGAGTAATGTAATCCGCATCCTAGTCTCCTTGTTAGCTAAAATATTGATGCATAAACATAATTTAAACCGGAAATTACTTTACTCAACTAAAAATAAAAATAAACCCGAAGTTGACTTCTTGAGTAACCAATGTGCAGGAATGACAACATTATTGCCAGAAACGCAATTTAATAAATACAACGTGAAAACTATTTTGCTCAAGTAAACTGCTACTTAATAAAGAACAAAAACACCTGGCTAATACCAGTAATAACAGGTACTGGCGATTTAGTTTGTGCACATTGCTAACTGACGCAATAAATATTTCTGCAAATATTTATGGAACTAAGTCTCAGAAAACTAGTTGTTTTGAAGTCCCCTGTTCCTTTCCAACAATAATTACCCAAGTAAATAGTTATTAGCATCTTTAACGAACTATATTGCCATTCAAGATAAGCTAGATAGCTAGCTAGCTACTTGCATTATCAAAAGCCAGTAAGCCACGAAACGAGCACGGCCTGTATCGAAAATGTATAAAAAGCTACGCATTTACCATTTTATACACCCGGCTCACAATCTCGGCGTAATGCTGAATGGCAAAATGTGTCAACGACCTCTAAAGCAATATGCCTAGATGCCAGTGGTCAAATGCCGAGGTAGCTTTAAAAGTAATGCTAACGGCTAGCTGCGGGGAGAAAGGAGGACGGAAGACGCGCCAACGTACCGGACACCAGCCATTCTCCGCCGTTGTTGGAAAACTCTATGGCATTAACGCAGCCAAAATGCCCAAGCATGTCCTTCTTGTATAAGCTGTTACACCCAGCTAGTCTTCGTCTCTGGAATTCCTCCTTCATGAGAGGCTGTCCGGTGATCTTTCTCCGGGACAGGAACCCCACGGAAGAACGCATGCCGCAGCCTTTTATTTCTTTCATTTTCGCGATCCCGAGACGGCGATCTCCACTTCTGGAAACTGCGCGATGTCCGAGACCTTCCCCCAACTTTGTGCAACTATTAAAAACGTTCAGCTTTCCTGTGTCTGATTGTTTGCTGGTGCATTGTGGAATGGGAGAGATTGCCCCCAAGCCCAGCGATGGTGTTTGTTGTATGTAACACTCAGTCTACTTCCTGTTGTGAGCGAAACCTCCTCCTCCTCTCCTCCTCCTCAGCCACCTACCTCACTAACTCAGCTGACACTAACGTTTACGTTACATCCAAGCATCAATGCTTAGGCAGGTGAGGAGATCGCGAAGTCCTCGCTGTTTCAGTCAGTTGTCAAGTGTCGTAACTGAAATACCCAGTACCACGTATATGTGTTGCTGTATGCTGCCCATTTCAGCCACCAGCACGTTATCGACAACCTACTATTTCAAGCGACATATCACTTTTGTATTAACTTAATATGAATATTCAATTTGGAATATTTAGAATCGTGCATTCCCGTTTCTGGTTTTATTCAACCCCTTTCTCTCCATCACACGCACACACACACAAAGATTCCACTGACCGCAGATGTGTAGTGTAGTTTTATTATTCCCAATTTAAGGATTACAGTAGTAGTCTTAAAGTTACACAGTATTTCTTAGAGAAATTCTATGTGACATCCCCTAGAAGAGGAATAAAACGCAAATCGTCTTATCAAGAACATCTATAGAACTAAAATTACTCCAAGGTTTTTATGGCATATCATCACACGTATAAAATCATGTTTTCTTCTTTGTGACGTTTAAGTGCTTAGTACTTAATTTAGTCTTAGTTTTTGAATTTGTTTGCCTTGCTTTCAGATCAAACACCACAATAAAGCTAAACACCCAATAATGAAACAACTATGGCAAGTTATCTGTGCTTTCAAATTACATGCATTTTCTGTTATATGACAGTTTTATTTATGGAGTTTAATTCTATGGCAGAGAAGGTAAGGTACTTTAGGAGTGCAAAGCTGGGTTCAAATCAAGGTTTTCAACAGTTAATACTTAAAATAATTCCCTATTTTTAAATAAACAAAATCCATCTTAAAACAAAATTCTCAGTGCAAACATCACATAAACAATCTTATGTATGACAGTAATAAACTAGTGAGCTATTATAGTCCCCCAAATGATTCCACATATTTGGAAATTGAGCATTTAAGCAGACACATCAGTCATGTTCTTTGTGAAGGTTAAGCAGATAGGGCTAAAGCCTTACAAATACACCACAAGTTGGTTTTGTGCCTAATAATCCACAATTCTCTGCCCCTTTCAAGCTGGATATCATTGAAAAATGACTGCGAAAGGCTAGAAAATGATCCACCTTCCTTACCCTCCATTTACTGAATCCATTAAAGTTTTAAAATACTTTAGGTACACCTTTTATAAAAGTATGCTGCATAACTTTCCATGAAAAAGGCATATTGTTATACATGGGCTGAACAATATTCAGATAATATTGTTTGGCAATATAATCCATATGAGGGAAGATATATTTGATCATTTTTGAGCCACAGTGCAAAATGAACAAGCCACACAGTACTAATTCCATTTGTACAAAAACAAATCTCAACATGTTTCCGTGTCATTTCTAGGTCTTCCCTCATGATAGAGATTGAAAAATTTAGGCCATCAGTGTCAAAGCGAATTACAGTAATGAAGATCTATATTTATTTTTTGTTTATCACACAATTTCAGTGAGTACAAATGCCTGTATAGAGATGCTGCTATACAAAAGAAATTTGGCATCCTTTCCCCAAACTGTGAGGAGTTCAAAAGGAATTTTATATTTTGCTACAAAGAAGGAATATGGTGGTTCATCTTACTTCTGGATTATGGCTCCAAATTAATGACAACACAAAAGGCAATTCGTAAATGGGTATTTTCTAGTTAGGAGTTAAATTATTCATTTGATCTCATTACAGTAATATTTTCCCTCCAAATATATAAACATATATAAACATAAGCAGAGAATAACTTTTAAAAAGCAAGGAGGACCTTGAAATAGAAAGCATTGCCTTCCATTCTTTGTTTTGCCTAAGTATGGTTTTACAAAAGTAAAAACAAAACAGACTTAAAAAGCAGGGATTAAGAGAGAAGGGAGAGTGGTCAGGCAAAAGGAGGTAGGTTTGGGTGAGAGTAAAAGCTGCTGGCATGTGGACGGATATTTTCAGTTCCAGGTTTGAACTCCAAAGGTGCTAGTATGGGCCTTTGGAATGTCCAAAAATGCCAATGGGGAAGTGTTTGACATGAGAGGACCACTGTGCAGCCAGCTGGAAAAACTTAACATCATTCCACTCCATGCCGTCAATGAGTACTGCAAAAGAAAGTAGACAGTTACTTTGGTGACATAGGCATTTGTACGTACAAGAAGGTATATACATTTTTTGAATTGCCATTTATATATGCTTAGAATACACTTTCCACTTTTTAATATACAGCCTGTCTTTATTACAAGGGACATTCAGTACCTTTGCCTGTTTATACCACTACAAGAGCCTAGTACTGTTTAGAAATAACTGCTGACTTACTCATATCTTGAAGTTATTCCTAGTTAATTATTTGTTTTAAATGTACTGCACAAGTCTTGCACTTTTCAGATTCAGATATATTTAAGCATGACACGATGGGGTTACTTTTAAAGCAAAAAATAAATA
>JAODJU010000025.1:13044709-13094927 GCA_026776725.1 Gnathonemus echidnorhynchus | reverse complement strand
GTTGAGTTGTGGGCAAAGTTGAGTTGATCATGTTCAGAAAATATATAAAAAACATACAAGTTTTAATACATTAACAGTCAGATAAAAATAAATTCATATTGTCGTTGGAATTAGTGTTCTTAAGGGATGTCTTGGTGGGTGACAATAAGTGATGGGAGTTATAATTAAAAAGTAAAACTGTTATATTGGTGGAACCAATTAATTGGTGTATTATTTTTAGTTTTAGTTTTATCAGAAGTATTATGTTATCTTTAAAAGCTATTTAAAGTAAATTTTATACAATACTTGTACACATTTTAAATTGGTTGTAAACCAGTTTCTCACCCCTAAGCATTGTCTGTTGATTCTTGGCAGTGCAGATCAAGCGGCTGATTCCCTCAATCACCTGACTTTTTGACTCTATTTCCTTGTCCTTAGTCTTCTTTGGCAAAAACATGACTGGACATGAAAGAAGCAGGGCAAATTATGATTAACATTACATACAGAGAACCACAAGGGCCAACCTGCAGAAAGCTGAAGACAGAAAGTTAGAAACTGTGTACAAGTATTTAAAATTTTACAAAAAATCTACAACCACAACAACATTAACAATAATAAGTAGTACAGTGATATTTGTCAAATAACTGCTTTTCATGTATTGCCATAAATATTTGTTAAAAAAAATAAATCTGTAAATATTTGGGGAAAAAAACACTAAAATATACGACAAAATCAGGATTACCGAGGTAATATTCAAGAAAATTGAGACCGGTCTCAAAATCTTTAATGCCTGACTTTTACTCTTCCATCAAGTTCATCCCATATAATTTCTTTAAAATTAAGATCAGACTTTAGAATAAGTAGCTCAGGGGGTTTTTGCACAAAGCAGCATTTCCCAGTTAGCCGAGTAATTTAAGCCAAAACGAGAAAACAATAGCAAGACAGGTAAGTGAAATTCCTACTGGACAATCCTTACATTTGGCTTATCTGGCTAATGAAGGAATCCTGCCTTGTGCTATTAATACCCCCAGGTCATTATTTTGAGTTGTCTTTCACCTTCCTTTTTACCAGACAGTTCTTGCAATTTTGAGGTGTGTTTTGGGTTTCTATTCAGGTTCAGGCTCATTTCATATTATGAACAAAGTAAGATATCTTTAGTCTGGCCATTTGTGCTTCAATTGAAAGGAAAGGCTTGATTTTGTCAAACATCCATTTGTTTGTTTTCCTTGTGGTCTATAGTCTTTACGTCTTTACCAGTGTCAAAGTTCAAACATGCCGATGCTCATCCTGTCCTGCTACTTCAGTATCCAGCTTTCATGTTCATAAAAGCTACAGAACATGCCATTTTCTGAACAATTCTCATCTTTTTTTGAACTGTCAGGACTTTTGAAGATATTTCTCCAGGTCCTTTATCACAGCATTGCCAAAGCGCCAGTCTGCAATGTATTTCTTGACTGCTGGATCATTTGTTGTTGATGATTGTTCTAAGCTGTTTTTACCATCAACACTAAGATTAGCTGCTGATTCTGTTGTCACAACCTTTGTTTTCAAAGAAAGCTGTAGTCCTGTCATCCTATCTTTCTGCTATGTTCTTTAACTTTCCTTAAAAATTCACATATGCATTTTCCACTACAAGTTGAAATCTTGAATCCACAGTTATCTTCCATTTTCTCTCATTATACAGCGTGCCCCATAGTTTTTGGCACAAAAACATTTTCCCTTGATTTGCCCCAATAATCCACAGTTTTAAATTTCTAATCAAACGATGTCACATGTGATTACACACTCCAGACTTTATATTCAGGGTAGTGGCATACATTTCATGGTCATCATATAGAAACTACATCACTTTTTTGTATACAGTCCCCCATTTCAGGGCACCATAATGTTTGGGACATAGCAATAGTATGTGTACTGTATGTTTAGTACTCAGCCACCGTTAGGCTGGTGCAGCCAGTGTTGCTAAATTTCATCGTTTGATATGGTTAACGGAGCCCTGTGTAGCTTAGTTCATTCCCTGTTCCACCACAAATGATTCAGCTCAAGAGCCGTGTCGTAATTAGCACAATCCAATTAGCTTCAGCATGTTTTTGGACTGTGGGGTGAAACCAGAACATACTGCACGTAAACATGGAGGAAACCCCACAATGACACGGGTAGAACATGCAAACTCCACACACATGGAATCCAGGCGGACCCAGGGTCCAGAAGTAAGGCGACAGTGCTGACCACTGCATCACTGTGCTGCCCCCAATAATTATAATTATAACAATAATAACAATAATATAAGTTATTTCCTGTACACTGTAATAGCACTGCTTCCCCCCTGTGCTGCATACCTTTGTTTTTCTTCTCCTTCATAACCACGGTCATGGACATGCTGGGCAGAGGGCCATACTCCGCCCCACCCAGAGGTAACCGGCTGACCTGCAGGGAGCGGAAGGTGCACTTCAACGTGTTCTTGGATGAAAAATCCTTCTTTTCCACATCCCTCTTTCTGTCCAAGGGTGCCACCCAGTAATCCACTTGAAGGCCCATTAGCTCCCCCTGTCCTCCTCCTGAGGAACTGCAACCACACAAGAAGGAAAAGGCCAAAATATGGTACGATTTTAAAACATGCTTCTTGGAGAATGCAATGGTTTTACCGAATTACTACTACTTTACCCTGAAGCTATACAATAACCAAATTTGGGGCCTTCAAACATGAGGGTATATTTAATAGATTATATTTAAAATATTTGCAAATACAGTCCAAAACCAAAACAAAGAAGGGCTAAATATTTGATCAATTAATGCTTACTGGTGCTTCTTTGTATTTTAATTGCATTGCTTTCTGTTATCTGATGCTTAATGTAATTAACCATCCATCCCTCCATCCTTGATGACCGCTTATCTAACACAGGGTGGTGGGCAAAGCCTAGATCTTATCCCAGAAACCACGATGCACAAAGCAAGGTCACCCTGGACAGAATGCTAATTAATTCTAATAGCATGTTTAACAAATTTCTTTATGCAGAATTTTCAGGTACAACAAATAATCCTTCACTATATTAAGGGCTGTGAATAAGTCAATAAATTGTTAATTATTGTTTTAAGACCTCTTATTGTGTATCATATATAATAACATGTTTATAAATCAGCTGGACGAAATAAATATATAAATAATAAAGTACATAAATGGATGGTATACCTACATTATAAAGTTACCATTTCAATGTCAAATTTTAGTAAATATGAAAACAACTGTTTCAACTAATCCAGACCTTAAAAACTAATCCAGACCTTAAAAAAATAAACAAAATACACATATATTGAAATAATATTGTTTTGACCAAGTCATATCCGTTTTCTCCTGATTAGGCTGAGGAATCGATAGAAGGACTTTAAGCTGGTTCATGATTTTACTCTGAAATATATAAGTTTAGGAGAGTGATTGTAATGAGACTGTACCTGTATGAACAGAAGCTAGTATTAACTGAAGGGGACGAAGGGGGGGTGGGGGACGCTTCTTTTAGGGCGGGGGACACCTGTGGAGGTGTGGAGGAGAGGAGACCCGATCCAAACGGAGCTGCATCATCAGAGTCTCCTGGACAGCAAGGCAGGGAATGAAAAGTCTCAGTACAACAGCACACCCCAATCATCTCTCTGATTTCTCACACAGCTCGGACTATCCCAGCCTGGTCCCTTCTGTAACTCACCTGATGTTGCAGAGGATTGCTCTAAAATGCCCACTTTTACCACCTAATGAGGAGTCAGAATACAGGGTTACTGTTTTACTTCATTTACCAATGTTTTTTTTTCCCCATGCTAAGAACAGAAAGAATAGGTCATCTTTAAAATCAAGCACTGATCAGCCAAAACATTAATACCATCTGCCTAATACTGCCAAAGCAGCTCTGACCCACTGGGGCACGGTCTCCCCAAGATCTCAGAATGTGTCCCGTGATATATGGCACCAAGATGTCACCAGCAGATCCTTTAAGTCCCACAGCCTTGTGAGGTGGAGCCTCCAGGGATCTGACTTGTTTGTCCAGCACATCCCGCAGTTGCTCGAAAGGATTTCGCATGAAGCAGTATTCTTGCTCTGGTGGTACATGTCAAAGTAACACCCACATGAATGCCAGGACCCAAGGCTTCCCAGCAGAACATCACCCAGAGCATCACTCTGCCTCCTCTGGCTTGTCTTCTTCTTATAGTGCATCCTGGTGCCTTCTCTTCCCAGGCAAAGTACTTGACCGTCCATATGACATAACAGAAAACGTGATTCAGCCAATCTTCTTTCACTGCTCCATGGTCCAGTTCTGACGGTCCAGTTCTGACGCTCACGTGCCCATTGTAGGCACCTTTGGCGGTGGACAGAGGTCAGCATGGGACCTCTGGCTAGTCTCCAGTCATGCAGCTCCATGCGCCACAAGCTGCGATGCACTGTATGTTGTGACACCTCTGTATCATAGCCAGCATGAACTTTTTCAACAATTTGTGTTACAGTAGCTCTCCTATGGAAGCAGACCAGGCAGGCTGGCCTTCGTTCCCCACATGCATCTGTGAGCCCTGGGTGCCCATGACCCCATTGCAAGTTCACCGGCTGGCCGTCCTTGGACCACTTTTGGTAGCTACTGACCACTGCACACCAGGAACACCCCACAAGACCTGCCGTTCTGGAGATGCCTCTAGTCATCACAATTGGGCCCTTGTCAAAGTTGCTCAGATCCTTATGCTTGCCCATTTCTCCTCCTTCCAACACATCAAACTTCAAGAACTGACTGTTTACCGTTCACTTGACATTTGCTATTGTAGCAGGACAATAAATGTTATTAATTTCACCTGTCAGTGGTATTAATGTTATGACTGATCGGTGCTTATGTTGTATTAAAACCTGCCCAGTTTTCTAATTCATATGTGATTGATAATACTTACTCCAATAAAAGGAATGAACTTCTGGCAGGAATCTTCATCTGGGCTGAGGAGAAAATACAAAATAATTAAATGAAAACAAATATGAGAAAGAGATACAGAATATCTAAGGATACATTCTTTTCTTCTTCCTACCTTTAAACTACTTTCTCATGGTCAAATTCTCCCACAGACATCAGCCAGAGTGATATCGACCCAATTGGTCTGAATGACATGATTTTTAATTATTCTGCCTGTAACTGAAGCAGATGCAACTAATGTACTCTCTTAGTGCTGTGTGATAGATGTTTAAATTCTCTCCTTCATTAATAGCGTTCCTGAACAAAAGTCTTTTATTTTTCAGAAACAATTGGCTTCTTGCCATTCCACCATCTTCTGACATACTGATTACAGAAAACTCCTTGCTGTAAAATGTCAAAAACTGTTAAGTAAAAAGAAAAACAGGTTTCTACTTCTGTAACAATCTACCTAGACCAGATCTGGGCTACTTAAAAAAACCCCAATCATTCAGAATCGAAATGCACTCAAATCAATTTTGAAAGGGGCCCTATGTGTTTTCTTTCCATATTCAGCATGTTTTGATTGTGAAGTCATGGAGGATGGATTTGGTTGTGCTGTGAGGGTTAACAGCACTCTGTCTGGCCTTCTTAAATCCAACAGACAACATAAAAACAAACTCAGAGAACCCTTCTGCTGTCATTTCAAGGCAGATTTCAAATAGGAGTTTTACTCACTATTTCTGTTTCATGATCATTACATTGTATCTGGTGCTGATGGAATCCCTATCATGACCCAGAGGCCAAGCATCCAGAAGTCACCATCAGTGGCAGGGATATGACATATTTTGTATGAGGGTGAGCATCTGGATTGAATGTAAGCTTTGGGTGGATTTACAGGAATCATTAATTCCAAAATAATCCCCAGATAGGTACTTTATTAATTGTGTCCACTTTTAATAACCAAGTATGCATTACATTTATGTTAATTCGTTGGTTAAAATACAACCCAGGGATTTTGGCCAAATTTCGTCCCTATGGGTCCAATTGTCAGAAAACAAAAATAAACCCTTATACATTTTGTCAGGAGCAGGGCTTTTTAAACTACTGCCTAAGAAGCAGAGAGCAGGACATGCAAGGACTGGGCTTCAAACCACCCCGAAGTCATTCCCATTTTAACAGGCTACGGACAAAATGCACCGCCTCCAGAAATCATTTCACAGCACCAGCTGGGAAAATAAAAGCTCCATCGATCTTCAGAGCAGCAATCAGCAAGGCAGCTCAGGCACTTTCACAAGTGTCTCGTAAAGCCAGGCTTCAAAAAGCTGTTTGGACAACTACTGTAAAACGATCAGGTTCATTCCATGTAAACTCGCTCAGACCTCCCAGTTCATGTCATGGATTTTCTTTAAAAAAGAAAAACTTCCCTTAAATTCATGGGACCTTACAAAATCATGTAGCTCTAGTCGAAATACTTTATTATTAGTATTTAGTATTAGTTTACTTAACTTGGGCCCTCCTGGCCTTTCTGTGATTCTTTGTATGTGTATTCTAAGCCTTCCCAATTGCTTATTTTTCATTGGATTGGGTTGAAATTTGTACTGAACATCCAAGAACCCCTAAGGATAATTTGCAATATGAATTCATAAGCAATCGATTTAGAATACACCTAGAAAAAATCTCAAAAACGCTCAGAGGGCCAATCTTAAAAAATGTATAACTAAAAATGTATTTGGAGTAGAGCTATTGGATTTTGTCAGGTCCCATAAATTTACCTATGTACTTAATGTTAGTTCACGTGATTTTTTTCCCCCAAGAAAATCCTTGACATGAACTGGGACATCTAGGTGAGTTGATACGGAATGACCCATAATAATAACATCTGATGTTCAAGAGTTAACTGTATAAAAACGAAACAAATAAAACATTCATATACCAATCTGATGCACACAAAGTATGTACAAAACATACACATACTATATAGGTATATATAATGAATATAGGTCAGTGCATGTTGGTATACGTGGTATATATCTCCATTGCTAAAGCTACATACCTCTCACTTCTAATCATCTAATTCAAAATTTAGCAAATAATATTTCTAATACTTAAATGCTGTGTAACAAGACAGGCATGGGCAGTTTTAAGCAGAGTGGGGAAAGAAGACAAATGATTATAAAAGAGAATAAAAGGGCAGCCTTCACCACAATCTCTCACTTGATTAATACATAGTTATGTACAGAAGTTACATCAATCACAAGACGTTATTAATGTCATTTTGAGAATTACGTTCAAATCAAGTCAATTAGTCAAGTCAAACGGGGCAATTTCAAATATGATGGCCTAACCTCAATCCTAGATTTCAGATTTAAAATGATTAAGGTGGCCTTCTAGATGTGCAAGATGTGAAACTTGGGTACAAATGGGTAAAGACTGCCAAAAATGAGAGATGAATCAAAAAATTCACCAAGAAGAAAACTAGACTCAAGCAGACCACAATACCTTAATGCTAAATCAAAATGAAAGCTCTTTTTCCTTCAAAGAAAGCAAAAAAGAAACAAATGTAAAATAAATTAAGAAACAGTTATTACTCACACATAAGATGGACATATAGTGAGGTCAGTGTCTCATTGATGGTTAAAACTGTAGCTTGATTACCAATTTCATTAATGCTGGAGCCTGTATGTCTAATCCTAGGACTATAATTGTAGACAGAGCAGCACATAAATGGCTGTCTTTAGTACCATGGAATCTTTCACATGATACATTATGTACAACAAAACCGATGAACAGATGAATGTATCCACTTATATGTCATTTAGATGTATAAATAAACATTTAGTTTTGTAAGTACACTTACAAAGCAATACTGATAGAAATAAAATCTGCCATCGAAAAATGTTATTTATCATATAATTCAGAATTTCTTGAGTCCAAATTCTGATTGATCTGAATGGTTGCTACTATTGCAAACATTTCACAAAAAAAATGTATGAATTAAGCATGTCTATCATCTGCAGTTATATTAAAAGGAACCCACCTTTTCTGCTTGTAAGTAAGCATAGCCTCAGCAATTGGCAGTTGATGTGCCCCATTGGCACCCACCATGTACTGTGTGACCCTTGATACCACGTCTGGGCATTCCTGAACTATCAGTAAGAGGGAAACACAGAAACACAGTCCCATCTATTCAACATTCAACACACAATAGTAAATTTGCCACATTTTTTTGGTAGAAGTCATCAGCCAATATCATAGGTATTGCTTACTTCCAGGATTTTAAAACATTGCTCTATCTGAAATACCCTTAAATGCAGATCATGCATTGGAGTAAGCGGCGGCAGTGACACTTACCCCCTACTGGAGCCTCAGGTTTATGGAAAAGGTCTTTCCAGGCTGCATCTTGGAATAGACTATTATAGCGGTAATCAATAGTGCCCAGGTATTTAGAGACAGCGTGGGAGCCTGAGTGTGTACAGAAAATGGTGAGGCTTGGGTGTAAATCAACTAACAGACGCACTGCTTAAGAACCATCGAAACTCACCAAATGGGATAATTAGGAAGCGCATGTAACCCAGCCAGTCAGGGGTCTTATGGGACAGGTGGTCGACAAAGAGACGCAGGACCACACTGAGGTACTGTTGTGCTCCCGCTACTGCAATTTTCATGGGAACGGGTGTCTGGGAGTTACAGTTGCAGCTGACCAAGAAAAAACGCAAAAAAGAGAGACACCCTCAGTTTGTGGTCAAATGTGAGATTCCGACAAAGTGTTACATGGTCATATTGTGATCCCACAATAGCCCAATAAGTAGTATATAACATGATAAAATATGGTGTTTAGATGTATTTAAGTCTATAAACACTGTATCATTTATTTTTTCACACAGAAATACAGGGGTAGCCTTTTTGTCAGTCACAGACTGGGAACCACTACAGTGTGGAGGTAAGAAAGGGGGAAGGCAGAAAGATATGAAAATGTAAATAAAAACGAAGAATTCAAAACTTTATTTACAATCTCTGGATGCGTGAGACAATGGTATTAAAAGCAGCCTGGATGTCAGCAGTAGTACAGGTGCAGACAACTGGAAGGTGATGATTCTGGAGCACATCTGACAGGTACTGAAAATGGAGCAGAAATAAAATGGAATAGAGAGGAATAACTTAACTAGACTAAAGAGAAAAATAATCCGTGAAAAAAATTAGTAATGCTAAATTACTACCTGTCCCTGCCAATCTGACGTATTGACGAGTATTATACTATCTGGTAAGTGGTCATCCAACACCAAGATGTGGTTGAGCTGATCGTATACAGTTTTTCTGGGTATCTAATGGGGAGGAACCCATGAACATTAGAAGCAGGAGTAAAACATTCATTTATTTCATTAAAAAACAATAAAACCACAGGCAACAACAGACCAATTTGCAATTTAATGCTACAGTTGTTTTTCTTGATACCTGTAGGTGGCAGCGAGTATCCAGGCAACGTTCGTTGTCTAGACTGTTGGCCCTTTCGTTCGGTGGCCTGTTCGGCTGTCGCTCTTTGAGAGAAGTACTTCTACCTCTTCGTCCAGTCACCTTTGGCTCCTGCCTAAAATTGAGAAGACATTGCTGTCAAAGCAGTGTGCTTTTTTTATACTGGGAGGAGCCAGCAAACTGACGTGATCCAATGATTGGTGGAGATGAAAAATAAACAATGGATCAAGAGGCACTAGGAAGATAGTCAGGGGAACATGGACTTACTTGCTGGAAGGGATAATGAGTGACTCTGTTTTGGTCATCCGGCCACTAGGGGGTAGCTTTTCTAAGGTCCCCATGCTGTCCAAATCTATATCAGTGCTGGGAGACAGAGTCTCTGGGTGCTCCTGTTGGTTCAGTACAGACTATAAAGTCACAGAAAAGAAAAATCATAATATGGAAACTGGCAGTTACAAAGCTGTAAACTTCTAAATATTTTTTGTAATAGAAAAAAAATATATCAGGGAATGCATACAAAGGAGATGTTATCTGAACTGTTGTCCATCTGGATTTTGGCCCCACTGATTTTTGCCTTGTCGGGATCCATCTGAAAGAAGAGCGGAAGAGATCAGTCCCAGATAAAACAGTTTGATGAAATGTGATCACATCTGCAGAACAATAATGTATTGATGTTTTTTCCATATTAAATGAATGATAACTGGACACTGGATTTGTTATCAGCAATGTATTTGTACAAGACAAAACAACATCAATGATCAAATGATAGAACTCACTGGACTTGGGGGTTCACGTTGGCTATTGCTATGGATGCTGCCAATTTCTGTCTGGGAACTTGAGAGAGACAGTCCCTCGAAGTATGGCCTGAAACATAAAGAAACTGTAGGAACCTAATATGTTCAGTCTGTTTATATACTAACCTTATGTCAACAAATAAGAAAAATCACATGGGTCTGTCAGCGTACAAGGACCAATATTCACAGATGTTCTGGTGCTACCACACAGTGCTGCTTTTTTTGTGCTTGTCGTCGATTTTTTTTCAGTTGCACATCAGCATTTGCACCGACCAGCTGTCACTCTCTCCTCTGTACAGCTGGACACCCAGTACTCGGGCCAAACGCCGAATGAGCGCCATGGACATAGCAGACAATGCAAAGATACTGCTTAGTCAAGGCCTGAAGACTAGCCTGCTGTTGGCTAAAGAAAGAGCTGATCAAACACTGGGGTAATATTGCACAGAAGACATAATACAAGATGGCACTAGACTAAAACACACACTATATTTTCACCTGTTTATTGTTTACATGCCCAGGAGGGTTTGGGGAGCCACTTGATTTGGCCCCCA
The DNA here is from genome assembly GCA_026776725.1 of Gnathonemus echidnorhynchus. Taxonomy (NCBI): domain Eukaryota; kingdom Metazoa; phylum Chordata; class Actinopteri; order Osteoglossiformes; family Mormyridae; genus Gnathonemus; species Gnathonemus echidnorhynchus. The sequence goes on along the minus strand of JAODJU010000025.1, from coordinate 13,084,220 downwards.
GAAGTTTTTCCTTTACAAAACACAGTTTTGTTTCCTCCATTGTCTTCTGGTTCCTATTCGCTATCCATTTAGACTGTTATTACCCTGTGTTAGTACGTGACACGATTGTTTGCGAAAAGTGCATTGGGCCAACCAACATTTGGAAAGGTGCTACATAAAAATTAATTTAATTGAAATTTGCATTCATATACTGCAGCTATTATAGCATTTTCACTGCACTAATATTTTGTAGAACAGATATATTCTACCCGTGTTTATTGAAGTCTCTTTTTAAAATAAAAATACTGTAACAGATTTCCAGAAGCAGATCATCAGACTGCACTGTTGCATTCACATTGCACTCCAAGTTTCCTTTGCAACAGAGATCTTTTACAGTACAGAAACACTGACAAATTTAGTAACATAACCCACCTAATTTCACAAAGGTGGCCTCACAAACCTTCATATGGGTAAGGAAAGGTTAACTTTATTACTTAGTATTTTTGTATCACAACTACAAAAAATGTCTGTCAGAAAACAAGTAGAAAAACAACAGATTTTATACACAAGTCATTTATGTTATGAGTCATCTATCTACGTTACGAGTCAGCAAGAGGAAAATATTCAAGTAATTGCTCATTATTATGGTTAATAATCAGCAGTCACATAGCAACAGTCATTTCAGTCGATCCTGACAACAGAAATTAAACTTCCAAGAGTAAATGGATTGTGTGGACTGAAAACATGCTATAGTCTCTTAATTGTCCACTCTCACCCTCTTCTGGTTGCCTAATCCTTATATTAAGCAGATCATTCCCACAGATGTAAACATGTGAGGGGGGAAAAAAGCTGAACATATAAAGACTCCACATAACCACAACTTCAAAACACTCCTTCAGATAGCAAAACTAAAGAATGTTCTCTGTCTCCAGATGTTTCTCGGAGGTGCATACAAGGAGCCATTTGTCTTTTAGCTCTACTATTACTATACTGTTTTGGTGTCACCCTGACATGAGCGTCCTTCCTGAAAAGGCTCAGATCTGCCTCTGGGTCCCGACCACCATAGAAAAGGGCCTTCAAAGCATTTTCCAACCACCCTGGATAGGAGTTAAAAGTATTTGAAGTCAGTTTAGGATTGAACCACCCTAGAAAGGACACCAATACAATCAAAGTCCTCTCTGGGAAAATTCTAAACTTAAGTATACTGACAAATGTAAATTCATGATCTTTGGCTTATTTATGGTCTCTATTTGTATGTTTTGTTATTGAATTTCAGTATGTATCTTCCCTGTAACTTTCTCTACAAGGAAGCGATTAGGGGTCAAAGCCACCAGGGAGATTTGCCAAATAAAATCTAGTGGTGGGTGGGTGTGAGAATGGGGGTGGCCTGGAAGGATCCAGGGCAGTGTTCTCAACCCAGTCCTCAGGGGCCCCCACATGCTCCACATTTTTGCTCGATGGAAAACGTTAACTGTCTGGCACAGAGCTTGGAGGAAGCAAAAACGTGGACTGTCTGGCACAGAGCTTGGAGGAAGCAAAAACGTGGAGCATCTAGGGGACCCTGAGATCCGGATTGAGAAACACTGATCCGGGGAGGCAGAGGAGAGTCAAAACACAGCTTCCTCAACTCACCCATAGCTATCCGTAGTATAGCTAGCATAAGTGACAGGGCTACAGAATGAGAACTATTGCGAACAATAAAATGAGAGCGAATGTGAGCCGTTGAAAAGACCGGAAACTTCATTTTAGTCCTTGCATTCCAGCTCTTGTATTACCGCAGTCTCTTTGTCCCTTCATTCTGCTCTGAAATTCGTTAAATCCCAAGAATTCTAAAACTGTTTCAGTTCCACCCTCCAGCCCTCACAGCACAGTAATGTGCTCATCGCCCCAAAGAAAGCAAGTCTTCCAAATTTATGGGGTATTATTTGCAAAACTAACAATTAACTTTTAAAGATTTTAAATGAGATAAATCAAGCACGCTAATTAGTAGACAAAATGTGGAAAGTAGGTACTTGTATGTTCCATTGCCCTACTGCTGAATAGAAGAATGATTTAAGAATAACCGAAATCCATCAGTTATCCTCTAAACCCAATGCCAGTAACAGATTGGAATTTGTAACACTCACGGTTCAACGTGCTGCTCTTTTCTTGCATGAACGTACGAGAACGCATGACTTGTTATAATGCAGATGGGTTGGGATTTTCTAAACAGGAAGAGCAGTGATTCATGGCCTTTCACACATAAAACACCATCTAGGCACATTTATCGCAACTCACATCACGTTTAGAAATCTAAAATGTGTTTACAAACACAGATTCACCATTTTAAGGCAGGCAAGTGTAGTATCTGGGCATTGAAAATCAGACACAATCTTTTACTATATATTTAATATTGGAAAACCATTAATGGACACAAATGATTTAATAAATGAAATACCACTGACATTCTGTAGCATTAGATTGTTTTCAGCGGGCACAACTGTATGCTTTGCCTTAAAATAGTTCACGTGTGCAAAAGTGAGAGGGCTTGCACGTGGAGTGGGTCAAACCCAGATTTTAGACCAAGAGAAAACACTGCCATCCGTGATCCACCCTTTCTTTCTTCTGGCCTCTCAGAATCACCAATTCCTCCCCCACAGATCTTGCTGTCATCTAGATATAGGCTTATTGATCCCATGCGGGAAATTCTGGATGACACAGAAGCTTTGCCTGCCCTGACTAAACAAAACCCAGAGGGTGATGGGCAGTATTAGGTGCTCTTTCTGCTAGACCACCAGGCATCTACGGGCACCACGGCCCACGGCATCTGTCATTCCTCTCCTCCAAGCAACGCGCATAAAGTCAGTACTTGAGGCAAATAATTTCTGCACCCTTAACCCAAACTATGGACACAGTACCACAGAGCAACTGTCATCATTAGTCAACAGAGTCTAGGTGACCACTATTTTGCCCAGAAACTTTATTATATCAAGATCTATGCACTTTAATATTTCCTGTAATTGTGCTTTGGGATAACTACACTGGAAAGGGTGCTTTATAAAAATTAAAGTTGAACTGTAGGTTTGCCAACTGTAGGTTTGCAGTGTATTCAAGTCACACAAACCTCTTACTGCAACAAAATCTTAATTGTTGTGAAATAAAATTATCAGTCAAACATTTTGATGTTAAACGATGACCCAACTACTCATCAGGTCCCAAGAAGGAGAATAAATTGACAGAAGAACGTAACTCACTTGAGTTTGGGCTTTGGAGTGCTTAGGACACTGTCATCGTCATCCAGTTCCGGACAGCTGTCACTGGGATTTTCAAACTCCAGACTCTCCAGGTCTATGTCCTCTTCGACCTCTGGAGGAGGGTCAACTGCCTCCTGTTCAGAGTCCAGCACCTTCGGAAGGATAAAAATAAAACTGCAGTGAAAATGGAAATGCACTGTATTTAAAAACACGAAATTCCAATATAGCTAAAGAAACTAAGTAAATAAAAATACAAACCTCATCTGAAACTCTGAATCTCTTCAGAAGAGCTACAACCCGCTGCTTAAAGTTTTGCTGCTAAAGAAAGAAAAACTGAATATCAAGTCTTGTATAAAATCACCTTCTTTCTCAATATATGGAAATATTCATGCTCATTTTCTTTTTTGTCCTTATAGCGCTACATTTTCTACAGCCAACAACTGTAGAGTTGGACACAAAGAGTATATTGTATATTTATATGCTTCAAAACACTCCTTCAGATATTTGAGATATATATATATATATATATATATATATATATGATAAATATGTGAGAGAAAAACAGGGAATCAAAGGAAAGGAACAATTAAAATGTGCTGAACAATTTTGTTTTGTTTCTCTGATTTCATATGTTTATATGTAATAAATTCTACCATATAACCACAATATCATGCATTGAAAACACCCAGAAAATGGGTATGCTAAAAAGATTTGTCTTGTTGAAGGCGTATTTTAATTGTATCTGTCATTATATTTGACAATCTAGGAACTCATATTTTATAAATGATAATTTTTTTTCCCGATGCAATGTATTTACTTGTTTTTTTTACTTTAAATTTACTTAAAAGAATAAATATTTCATTTTACCCTTATACTGATGATGTATTTTTGATCACCGAAAAAAAGATTAAGGTTTTCACTGGTTTTATGAATTAGACTGGTAGACTTTGTTGACCTTTAGACCCATAAACAAATTCTCGCCGGAAAGGGACCTAAAAATCAAATTCAGAGAATCTAGTTAATTTTGATCTGAAGAATAGTATCTTTCCAACAGCATTTTCAAGTTCCATAAAGATACTGTATAACCTGTCAATATCAGTCAGCATAATCTTCAAGAAAGATTAATCTTTAAAGAACCTTAAAGTACTTACCTTGTTAACCTCTGCTGACCTGTAAGTTTCTTGTTCAGTTAATTTTTTACATTAAAAACTCTTTGGTAAAGATTTTCTTCAGAAGCATCAGCATCCACACTCATAATTGAGAACTCAATTTTAAAACTCAAACATTAGTAAGGTTTTCAGATGCGTCTTTAGAAAATTAAATATCATCGATGACTCATGATAGAAATATGATGATTCTTACTAACACATTAAACGTTTGATGTTCCATGCATTGCACGGCATTAATAAGCTTTAAGCCAAATTTCTGAGCAAAATCATTACTGATAAAACTCCCTGATTTCTTTTGAGAGTGGGACAAAATATTTTAAAATATATTAAGAATAAAGAAATATAATAAATTAATCTAAAAAAAGTTAATCTAGAAATTTTAACCTCAATACACCAGAACATCCTGCCAAAGCATGATTATGTCCTACTTTAAAATACAGACGGGAATCATAAATAAATGTGAGCGATGCGCTTCAATCGAGGCCTACCCTTGTGATAGACGTGGTTCTTACTATGGACCTCCTCTGTTTCTTAGGTTTTCTTACATCATATTCATCATCCTCCAAATCCTGAAGACAGAAAATAAAAACTGAAATTGAAATGAAATCAAAATTTCTGCATTTTAAAATAAATGGTAGTTATTCCCGTTTATACTCATGCTACTATTCAGCTTTAGCTGGTTTAACAAACAAATGTACAAATAAACAATTTCTCAATATTTAAGATTTTCCCTAAATTGTAGCCAGATCTGCTTATTCTGGTTATTCTAATATTATCAACTGTTCCTGGAATTGCAGGACACCCTGGGTGGGACGCCACTCCGTCGCAGAGCGTGCATGCATGCACCCACACACACACACACACACACACACACACACACACACAAAAAAAAAACAAACACACACACGCACACACAAACAAAAACACACACGCACAAACAAACAAACACACACAAATACAAACATGCACACACACGTACTATAAGCAATCTATAGAAACAAAGTCACCTGACCTCATGTTTTTGAACTGTGGGCGGAAACTGGAGTACCCACAGGAAAGTAACAAACACAGAATACTATTCACATCACCAGTTTCTTTTTTTTTTAAGTAATGTTTGGGTCTCACTTGTCCATGTACTGCGTCATCGCTGGCTTCCTGTTCAGAAGAGAAGCTCTCATATTCCTCTTCTGAGTAGTTATCTGAAGTTAAAACATAAATGTATAAAGACTCTAAATCAAAGTCAATATCATTCACCTCAACAGATTCACAAAGCTTGAGAAGATCCGTCAGACAAGACAGAGGATATCTGAACAAAACAGCAGTGCTTGATATTGGTGCAGCAGATCTACCTGTGCATTTTATCTTCAGTCCTTCATGTAGTGCTGCCTCCTCATGATCAATTGGCTGGCTGGACAAAGAGAAAATCCAGATCTCAGCCACCTTCCCCAGCATGTCCTTCTGGTTGCTGCATAAAGACAGAACCTGACTTCCTTCGGTGGGATACTGCATCACCTGGATGGAAGCACAACGTTGAGAAGGTCACTGCACAGCAAGAAGCACAGCACTGCACAGCAAGAAGCACAGTTTTGCCTGGAGCTTTATACCATTGTTGTTACACAGGCCAATGTTACCACCTCCGGAGGAGCCAGTCCAGGAAAGTTTTAAAATTTTCTCAAATCAAATAGCTCAGCAATTAATTGACTAGCAGGTGTCAAGTAACAGAAGCTTACAAGCAAAGATTTTTCACAGAATATTAATTAATATTATTTAATACCAATATTAATATTAAAATGTATATTAACATTAAAACCATGTAAACAAAAGAATCCACCATGATTTCCAGAAGAACCAGGTCAAGAACATGCTAGAAACAGTATTATATGTCACAACAAAACGTTTATTTTTTTAACTCCCAAATATCATATTACATTATCGACAAATAGGTATGTTTATTTATTTGAGCATAAGAGAGTACAGGGACAATAAACTAGATTCCAATAATATTTTGGCGGCTTTATTTAACCATATTTTTTTATTATTTGTATCGACAACACCCTGTGATCTTCCTGATTAGATGTGTTTATTCTCAGTCTGGTCCATGGTCCAGACATCTATATAAATATCAGTTTTTACCTTCTGCCCGTTGCCAATTAGATCTGCAAGGGGCTGTGCAATGTCCTGGATTTTTCTCTTCTCCATGCAAATTAGGCAGTTTTTTTTTCCCCCAACGTCAAACATCAGGAAAACATTATTCCAAATTTTAGCTTGCTCTTATTTTCATAGACATATTCCGCTGTGAAACCATTAGGGTATATGTTCAATGGTCCAACAACGTGTTATTTTAGCTAAGCATGGGAGGATGAACAATCTAAATCTAGCATTTCAGAAATGCCCAGTCATTATGTTCAACACAGAATATGCAAAGTGGATACTTAAGTAAATTCATGAGCTCAAACTAAGCTATAACAAAATATGACAAGATGTTGGCAGTGTAAATATAATAGAAAAAATTGATAAGAAATTCTGTGATAAAACTTCCTAATTATAGTTAAAACTTTAGTTACAAAATAATAATATCCTTTAAAGAAGGTATCATCAGTACATCTATTTTAACAATATTTTCTGGTTTCCATATAGTTCTGTCATGACAGTGTCATCTTCCTCATATCGTGAAAGCAATTCAGTCTGAAAATGGAGAAAGTTAAATTTACTCATACAAAATAAGATTTAAAAAAAAAAACATACCTCAGCCATGTCAATTGATCCAACAGCCAAGGTCTTATAACCCAGAATGGTGCGGTTCTTGTACCTCTTCCGTCTCTGTAACATGATCTGCAGTTTGTTTCCGTCCCGCTTCAAGAAGTGAGGGTACTGGATAGCCGAGAATAAGCGAATAAGCAAGAGACATAAGGGAAAGTTTGCTTAATGGTGGTAAAAAAAAAAAAGCAGACAGAGCTGAATAGTCAGTTTTAGTATCTATTAAATGCCATTCAGACACCTTGTCCTTACTTGCAATGAGAAGGTCAGAGCCAAGTCTGTCTCCACCACTCCACTGGGGGGCAGCACAATCTCATGAGACCTCAAGATCCTTTTCGAACCCTGTGGAAGTGTCAACCATCTGCAGTGACAACACTCTCCGGAAATAAACTAGGTTATCACTATACGAAAAAACAAGAGAGATTTAGATCAATTTCTATATTGTGTTATGACACTGATTCCAGAATCCACAGTCCATTGGCAGCCCAGCCAATTAACAGGTTGGCTGCACTTCTTCAACACCCTGGAAGGGGGCATCTGTCCCAGTTTCAGCCCTCACACTGTGGATTGACAGTCAAGTATCCTGAAGCAACCCACGGTCTTAATTACATGCACCTGGACAGCACTAATTTCCCCAGATAGTGGCTTCAAGAAGGAGAAAAGGGAAGTCTACATGGCTACATGGTTACCATGTTTAGAGGATGCATTTCTGTGTAAGAGGAATACCTGGATTTTGACTGCAATCACGACAGAGATGAGTTCCTTGTCCAGCTCCTTCATCACCACCAGCTTCTTCAGAGTCAGGCTGCACAATCTGAAACAATGAAACAAGTAATATGAGCCTGAGTTAAATCTGCAGCAATCATATTACAACGTACTACAGAGAAACAGGGAGACGAATATAGTTTCAAAGTGAACAAAAATTGTACTTTGATAAAATACACAAAATTATTGGGGATCAAGTTATATATTTAACATCAGAGCTAGATGTATCAATTTTTGCCAATGAAAAACTCTCCAAAAATCTGGCAATAGAGTAATAATAGCACATGACAGTAATAATAGTGATACTAATAAAAGATATGACACAGACAAAAAAAAATCCCCCGTACAGATATAAATCCTCAGGAATAACAAGAAAAGTAATGACGTTTCACGCTATTACTTTTTTGCCATTCCAGAAACAGCTTTCTTGTATGATACTGCTTTATAGTCACTACTGGGGCTTCAATGAGGTCTCGACTGCGTCTCAGCAATTTATCAACTACCCTGCAATAAACTGAAGAAAAATTATTTAAAAAATAATAATAAAATCAGCTCACTTTGGATGTCCAACATGGCCACATTCCCTGCTTATAGTATTTTTTGTTTAAAACTATACCCATTTGTCCATACACCTGTACAATCTATTTCAATTGTACAAATTACGTAGAAGTGCACAGAAAGTCAATAAAAAATGCCCTGCACTGAACGGACATGGTGTTATTTCAGCCTTATGACACACATGCATCACACTGATTTTGTAATAAGTTATTGTTAGATTTTGTCCAAAGATCTACTTTAGTTTGGAACAGTGCCTTCATATGTTTAAAAATACAACTTAAATAATCTTTTATTATTATTAAGTTTTATATAGGCCCAGCAATGAACCACTGCCCAGAATAACTCGAAAGAAAACAAAGAACAGTGGGCTTTTCTCGTTTGTTCATACTGCTACAAAGGACAATTGTATTGTGCACATCTGCAGTTTCTCCTGTCTGAGCCATTTCACCAGTCTGTGCCAACTCTCTTATCCACAATGTATTCATAGTTAAACATACCTAACAGCAAGCTTACGACGGATCGACATTTGACAACTTTGATTTTAAAACTGTTTAAACTGCATTCTTAACCTACTATTACAGTAAATTCAACGTAAATGACTTTCAACGGACTAACGTACGTGGTCAGATCACAGGAACGGGACAGCATTTTACTCGGCACTTTAGTCAAATGTGTCACTGCTTCAAAATCAATATAAAATTTTACAGCGAAGTTTTGAATGTGCATTTGTTTATATTTGGTCAGATCAGAAGATGAACTACAGAAGAAGGATTCGGCATCACATAAAAAAATCACATTAATAATGTTAGGCAACACGAAATAATTATTGGATGATTCATTCAATCTCTTAATAGTTTTGGTAATCCAGCAAGGGCTCAACAGAGATAAAAATGTGAAAATGTATTAAAATGTCTCATGATAAACTGCTGTTATCTGCAGTGCTATCCCAGTAAAAATAATAAAAAATAACATGAAAGCTGTATTTTATCCCTCTTGACATCATTTCCCACACTTAAAGATTACAATATTATACATACAAATATTTAACCATAACAAGAAAACTAATCAAGAAAATAAAAACTGTATACTACAAGAAAATCAATTTAAAAATAAGCAATAAATAAATACTGACATTTTAGTCATTCACTGCCATCACAGTGAAACCAAAGGCAGGCTAAATGTATTAATCTTTAACAGTTAGCAGCAGTAGATACTGTCAATCTGAAAACTCTTCACAGTCCCAGCTAACAACATTTGTTCTAGGAACATTTACCAAACGTTACGATTAAGGTATGGAAACGTTCAAAGTGCCCAGTCTTCCTGATGTTCCCAGAATGTTATCCCACTACTACAACTAAGAATAACAATGGTGAAAAGGGTCTTGGGGAACCATGAGCACCACTGAGACTTTACACGTCTAAGGTCAAGAGTTCAAGGCTGGATGGTGAATATGTGCTTCTATAAAATAATAGTTTTATTATAAAACAATATTTATAAACATCAATTATGTGGAAAAAAGATGTTCAGGTAATCAAGTTACCATTGTAACACTGACAGAACCTTTATTACAATGAAACCTAGGAAATTATCCATTAAAATTACAGTAAAAACATTATCTGCCAACTTTGAGAAGACCTTTAAATAACATTCCCTGTCAGCTGGGATCTAACACAGCACATTTTATAAGCAGCATCCTTACACCAAATCAGCCATAACATTAAAGTCACCAGCCTAATACTTCATAGGTCCCAATCTGGCTGCCAAAACAGCCCTCACCCGCTTAGATATGGACTCCACAAGACCTCTGAAGGTCTCCTGTGGTATCTGGCACCAAGACATCAGCAGCAGATCCTTTAAGCCCTGGAAGTTGTAAGCTGGGGCCTCCATGGGTCGGACTTGCTTGACATCCCAAAGTTGCTCGATCGGATTGAGATCCGGGAAATTTGGAGGCCAAGTCAACATCATGTCCCTCAATCTATTACTGAACAATTTCTGCAGTGTGGCAGGGCGCATTATCCTACTGAAAGAGGCCACTGCCATGAAAGAGTGTATCTGCTCTGCAACAATTTCAGGCAGGTGGTCTGTGTCAAAGTAACATCCTCACGAATGCCAGGACCCAACAGGCCATCCACATGATGTAATATAAAACATGATTCATCAGTCCAGGACACCTTCTTCCATTGCTCCATGGTGCAGTTATGATGCTTGCATGCCCCTTGGCAGTAGACAGGGATCAGCATGGGTCCTTTAACTGGTCTGCAGCTATGCAGCCCCATACATAGCAAGTCCTTTGGTACCACTTTACAATAAGGCTACCCAGTGCCACTTATAAATGGTAGTAACTCATTAATAAGAAGGAAATTGTAGTATAACTTGTTTATAGTTGTCTAGCAATGATTTACAAAGTGTTACAACCTAATTAATAACCTGCTTAAAAAACATTCATAATCCCTTTATAGGGGTAGCCTTGTTGTAAAGTGGCACCCTCCTGTCTATGACAGCCAGCATTAGCTTTTTCAGCAGTTTGTGCTACAGTAGCTCTCCTGTGGGATCATTTACAGCATTTAGCAGACGCTCTTTTCCAGAGCGACTTACGACCAAGGCTAGCCTTCGCTCCCCATGCACATCAATGAGCCCTGGGTGCCCATGACCCTCTCACCAGTTCATCGGTTGGCTTTCCTTGGATCATTGTCGGTCGGTACTGACCACTGCACACTGGGTATACCCCACAAGATCTGCCGTTTTGATAGAATGTTAAATGGAATGACAATGATGGAGCGACAAATGTTTTGAAATATCTGCTTTTTGATTCGTCCAAAGGGGACAACTTGTCAATGAGCCTCAGATTAGAAAACTTATTCCAGAATATGCCCACTGTCAACACTGTAAAACTTGATAGTTCACACACTGGTCTCTAGAGATAAATAGAATGAGATTTAACAAGATGCGAAACTTGAGAAAGTAAAGTCACAGGATGAGAAGCCAGAACAGCAGCTATTTAAAACCCACATTAAAAGACAACAACTACAGTTCAAAATGCAGACACCACTGGAGAAGTTTTGAAACCAGTGTGCAAACACACTTAAAAAAAAAAAAGATAAACTGGAAATATTTCACTGGGCTTTTCTCTATTCTATTCCTATGGCCTGATGAGACACTGTTTTATTATTACTAGTGCAGAAAAAAGCAAGAGTCCATGTGGATGAGGGATACAACGTTATTTTTAGTTACCGCAAAACATGTCCTCTGAAATGTCATAGTGTGAAAAAAGCATCTTTGCGAGTACTAAGTTAGGGTGTGATGTGTAACTCGAAAGGTTAGGAATCTTTCTGAGTAGAAAATTGAGTTCAAATGCCTGGCTGACCCTGTGCTCTGAGCCTAATACTTGTCTGTGTCTCTCATCACGATGGGGTGAGAAAACTAGCCAAAATCCCATGGAGATAAATAAAATACAACTATTTTTTTTTCTGATAACTTTGTTACAAGAGATAACACAGAAAAATGTATTACGATAATTTATACATCAATCCATCAACAAATTAGGACATTCTATTTGAAGTGATCAAAACAGAAACATAAAATGAGTATACAGATACAGAAAGGAATCTTTAGTTTTGGTGGACAAATAGCCATTTAGAAGCATTTTCTTCTCTTGTTTTGTCCCTTAAGGGATTTTTCCCAATTTTCCATAGACATTTTCTTCATAGACAGGGAACACTGATAATGCAACTTGAGCACCTTAACCCAAGAAACCTTGAAATTCACATTCCAAGACAATTAAATCCCATTACAATTGCAGAGTAACACACATTAGTACCACCAAATATGAAAAACAAATGTGTAACACAGTGATTGAGACTGTCAGAAATAACTATACAGCCCGTCCTCAACTTACAATCTGTGCTACTTACAATGCCTCACATATATGACCGAAGTATAAAAAAAATAGTAAATGTTTGTTAAAAAAAAACTGTAGTGCAGCCGTACACCCAGTAATACCACAATAACTAGTACATACTACATCTGATAGTATGATAGTTGCCACTACATTCTTACACCTAAAAGTCAGTGTGGGTATACTATTACGACATACAGCTCTGGAAAAAAAGACATTCAAAATATGGCTATAAAATATATAACTCTGGAAAAAATTAAAAGACTACTCTATATTTCTCATTTTTAAATCCTGGTTCTGCTACACTGGCTAAAAGCCTACATGATATTTCCAGGCTCAAAGTTTCTAAGACCACAGTACGCAAAAACAAGATGAAGCAGGAGACACTGGGAATGATCAAAAACCAGCCAGGTAGAGAGCAGAAGCAATTCTGTACTGCCAGAGACGACCGTCAACTTATCCGGCAGTCCCTCATAAATCGGAGGATGACCTCAAATGATCTTCAAAAAGAATGGGAAACATTAAGGGGTGTGAAGTGCACTGCTAGGACAGTCCATATCAGGCTCCTAGAAGCGGGACTGAAGACCCATAAAGCAAGAAAGAAGACCTCCATTAATGAGAAGCAGGGAAGAACCAGGCTGGAATTTGCAAAAATAATGTATATTTTACACAGGTGCATAGCCATGACTTGAGACATGAGTGAAATTGAAAATGTCAATGTGGTCTCTTAAGTTTTTCCAGAGCTGAATGTTCATTTTGAAATATGACCAGTCAGAATGGAGCCCAGTTCATAGACATGCCATTTCTCTACTGTCCACACCTGGATACCTCATCGCTGCTGACAAATACAAGCAAAGGTCAGTGGCTCTTATTAGCTGCGAAATGTGGACAGGCAGAAAACAGGGAGAGCTGGGGGGAAAACAAAAGATGAAAAGTAGAAGTCAAAGTGGTAAGGTGATGTGTCAAATCTCAGTAATGGCAAAGAAGGTGAACATTTACAAGGAAACAAGAGACAGGATGGATATAAGAGAGAATGTCCTGGAGAAATGCTGGTCACCAATAATAATAATAATAATAATAATAATAATAAAAAATAATAATAAATCTGCTAAGCTCTGATCATGAAAAACCTACCTTGACCTCTGAGTAATTACATATCTCCTTTGTGTTAGCAGTCATGAATAGAAATTAAATGAGTATAAATAAATTATGACATCAATAACCACAATAAAAAATAAAGTTTTACACTTTTTGTAATTTAATTTAATTTTCAAATTTGCAAACTGATGGAAAAGCTTTCAGAAGTGGGCTTTGTGAGCGTCTGCGCAGACAGGCGAAGAGGAATCCATGCAGCATTTGTTCTCTGCAATTAGAGAAAGAGGCACCCTGGCTTAGTCCATCCATGTTATTGAAATGGTTTATTCATCCAGATTATTCATCCATTTCCTGCTTATCCCATGCAGGGTTACCCTGAGCTTGGAGCCCTTCCCAGCAAACACGGGGCACCGAGAAAGAGGTCACTGGGGGAAGAGACTGAGTTCTAGCTACACACACCCAGGGACACGCATGCAAAGTCCACACGCTCCATGACCAGGAACCGATGTGTATGAAACAATACAAATTTCCAGCGAGCAAGCGTTCCCTGCCGGCTTGTGTGTTTAACAAACACTGCAAATATGTATAACGCAGTGGTTCTTCATCCAATCCTCATGCCCCCACCCCTATCAAGTCAACATTTGTGTTTGGATTCACCACTTGCAGAACTGATTTCACTTACTGATGAATTATAAGAACGCTGTTTATGTGATGGACTTAGGATGTGAGAACCAGTGGCCACCATACTCTTCAGTGAGTTTTTCCATACATAGTTACAACTTTTGAACCGGCTCAGTTTTTTGGTGTTCAATTACCATTTCAGGATCAAATAATAAATCTCTCAATCATTTCTTCAGGTCATGAAAATTATTTCTGCAAATGATGAAGATCTCTTGATCACAATTTCGGCTCTCCATAAAGTCTATGGTTGATATGGTACATCAGTAAAATACCTTGATTACACTGACAAACAGAAGAGTCAAAATGGACATGATGAGAGACTTAAATAGTTTAAAGTAATCACGTTTTTGTCCACTTGCCTCTAAGGCTCCATCATCATTATCCTTTCTTGTTGTTTATATTTGAACCATTGGCTTTTTTTTCTTGATCTTTACAGTTTTTCGACATGTATGTTCATGAATTCTTTGTAACATCTTATTTTTAACATCAGTATCCTAGGGGTACCACAATGGCATCATACCTTCCAGTGTTGCGGCTGATTCCCGCCTCCAGCTCTGACTGCACATTCTGTACATTCCATGTGCGTTTGTCTGGGTATTCTTAGGATTCCCTGGCTTCCTCCCACATCCAGAAAACATATGGTTCAAGGAACCAGCATCTATAAACTGCCCTTGCTGTGTAATTGGGAGTGTTTGCCCAGTGATGAACTGGTTGCCCATCCAGGGTTCCCTTCTTTATGTCCTGTAGTTCACGGGTGGCTAAAAAATACACAGCTCTGGAAAAAATTAAGAGACCACTCTATTTATTTTTTTAAAATATGTATTTTAAATTGCTGGTTCAATCTTGGCTCTGCTAGCAGAAGGCTAAAGTGTGTGGCAGGCTGATTCTGGGCTCAAAATTTCTGAGACCGCAGTACACAAGAACAAGGTGAAGCAGGAGATACTGGCAATAACCAAAAACCAGAGGTGGAAATTTCAGGTCCAGAGAGTACAAATCCAGACCAAGATTTTGTTTCAACCAACCAGTTGAGTACTCTGTGACTGTGACTATCCTCAGCTGGTTGGTTGAAACAAAATCTTGGTCTGGATTTGTACTCTCTGGACCTGAAATCTCCACCTCTCCCAAAACCAGCCAGGTAGAGGGCAGAAGCAACTTTCTAATGCCAAAGATGACCGTCAACTTTTCCAACAGTGCCTCATAAATCGGAGGAAGACCTCAAGAGACAAATGTATCTTTCACACAGGCACATACCTGTGAAAATTTTGCTGTGGTCTCTTAGCTGTAGATTATAGATACAGCCACTGGTTAAGATGCTCTAAACATTTCCCATGTGTGGTTCCTCAGTGGTGGATTGAGCTACCCATCCAGCACTGGCTATAAGTATCCCTTTCAGCTTTCAAGAAACACCTCAAGATTGTGTTCTAGGAACACCTCAGCTAGCCCTAAAACCACTGTCCCGGTCTGCGATCCTTCAGCTGGTCTCTTGTATTTCCTTATATTCTCTTTTTGCACTTTGAGATTTGAATAACTCTCTTATTAGGTTCTTCCTATATCTATATGCAGTGCACAGCTCTTGTGCTCATGCTGACACTGCTAACAGTCATTCACTGGATGCTCAGTCTAGCTGCACTTATGCCTAGTTGGCCTAGTAATGCACCGTGTTTCTTAAGTTAATCGTAATGTAAAGACAAAACTTTTAACATCCATCCATTAAGAGTAACTACTTATAAAGTTCAGGTTCAAGGTGAGTCTGAAAGTCTATCCAGAAAGTACAGGACAAGGGAAATTGAAATAAAAATAAATAGATAAACAAAAAATTACCAAGAAATACAGACAAAGCTTACTCCCTAACTAACATACATAAGACAAAGAGGTGACACAGCCCCAAGACTCAGGTAGCTGTCAAGGCTAACAGTCTGCACATAGCTAAATAACCTCTACATGTGACATGTACAACGTTACACTTACACAATACACCTAGAGGTAAAAGTTTTTGTTCCATCCCAAGTTCTGGCTAACTGCAGCAGCAACCTGCCACAATGCAGAGAGAGAGGGAGGGACACCCACACACACACACACACACACACACACACACACACAATCACAATGAAACACAGAAAATGTCTCAGGATGTCACACTCAATCTCTTATTGTAAATGTACCAATTTACACACCTTCTCAAGAGTATTTTTTGTATATGCAGGCACAGCAAAGCAAAAGACAGACAAATAAAGATGTGATGAATACACCACTTAAACGGACTCGTATATTCAAAGCTTCCAGATGCTTAGTGCTTTAAAATCACCACATTACCTCAGCACTTCTGGTGAGAGTCTTGGCTCCATTCAAATCATCAGGAGTATAAATTCAACAGAATATATTGTCTTGTGCAAGTTGAAAATATTTTATTTCTGGATTTTACCAAGACACGCAAGACAATAAGGAATATCTGCTTCATTAACTTTATTCTCTGATAACTTGTATTAGGAAATTAAACTCCACAGGCAATACACCTGGCTGCACAATTCTGATAAGAATTACATAACATTTTCTAGAAGCCAAGAGAAAGCGTTAAATAAAATAAGATAAGGAATGCTGTCAAATTTAGAAGAAAAGGCAAAATGTAGGAATAAGCTGAATGATCACATCCATCTCCATACCCACCCTCGAATATACACGGCTGTGACATGAATGCACTCTCCAGTCAGCTCAGAAAAGGTCTGAAGCAGGGGTGGGGAACCTGTTCCATTGTGGGTTTTTGGGATGACCTCTCAATCAGCCAATCACAGTGGGTCCCCAGGACTGGAATTGAGAACCATTGTTTTATTACTGGCTGACTGAGAGGTCATCCCAAAAACCCACATCCACACTGGCCCTCCATGGATCAGGTTCATGTGTATGTTAGAGGGTGGGTATGGAGATGGATGTGATCATTCAGGTAAGAAACTGAAAGTGAAAATAAAATGAAAGAAATTATTAACTACAAATCTGAAACTTGCTTTTTTTTGTAATCTGGGTTGCTTCCACTTCCACATAGCAAACTTTATAACAATTCAATAACTTTCTTTCAAGAAGATATGGACAGGTATATAAAATTATATGAAGCCCATTATATACTTACAATTCCCTTTAGTGAGTATGCAATAACCACTGCATAATTCTGGTGTAGGTGTATGTGAGTGTGTCCTGCGATGGGCTGGCCCCCCGTCCTGGGCTGTTCCCCACCTCGTGCCCGTAGCCTCCAGGATAGACTCCGGACCCCCCGCGACCCAGAAGGATAAGCGGTTTGGAAAATGGATGGATGGATAATTCTGGTGTATAGACATAAAGCTATCATTATTAATAATGTGTAGATTCTTTGACCTAATACATTTTTTCTTGTTTTTGTTTTGTATAGAAATAATCATCATTCTGTATATGTGGGAAAGTCATGACCTCCTTGTGTTTGTATGGGTTTTCTGTGGGACCTCCAGGTGCTCACAGTCCAAAAATATGTGTCCCTGTGCTGGATAATCAAATATTGAAGATAAAATAATAAAAACAACTTTAGTTAATGAGGGAACCAAAATATACTGAAAGCACAGGTGTTTTTCTGAACCTTATTAAGCAACAGAAATGTATTCATGCTTACGGCCATATATGAACAATACTACACAGGGGCAGGTGTTCTGTATGCTGTCTATTACAGCAAAGAAAGACCTCAATGACTTTGAGGGAGGAGTGTATGTGGCAGGAAAAAAAACTGCTGAACACAGGTTTAGTGAGCAGTAAAACAGTCATATGATCAGAGTAGTTAATCTGATCTCATGTGCGGTATACACCAAAAGAGACATACAGTTCTGAGCACTTTCTACAGAGAAGCACATTATGCTGTGAACTGCAGTTTTCCATCAAGGTTCAAAGTCATTTAACCCCTTGGATGGTAAATGTTAATAAATTCAGAGTGATTCAAAACAGTGTGCAATCTATGGTAAAACACTACTCTTCTAACGGGTATGAAATTTTCCAGGTTGACAATGCCTCCATCCACCAGGAACACATAAAGACAGTACGGTTTTATGACCATAGAAACAACCATTGTTATGGCTTTCTCAGTCATGATGTCATTTCTCATCGAACAATGGGGTTACATCTATCCAGTGGATTTCCAAGTGCTCACAGAATCGACACCAAGTATTGAATTAGTATTGAGCACTTCTAGCAAGCAAAGGTACTGTACTATGTTAGGCGTTCCTTTATTTTCTGAGTTGCTTGTAGATACATTTAATGGCTCTAACCATTATATGCCTTCATTACAAAATCCAAATAATGCTATTTACAGTCACTAGGCTAAATTAAGGAAACCGATTTAGAGATTTGTAATTTATTAGATTATTTTACGGTTTTATACTTTTCTGAAATTTTAAAAATTTGTTGTAAATATATGTCTTAAACATTACATCAGGGCAAGCTCTCGACTGGAAGCCAGTCGTCTTGTCTTTCAGACGTACAAATGATGCAGTATATACAGAAATGCACACCAACACACAGATTTACACAAGAATCTGACTGAGAAATTCAACCTAACTGATAAAGACAAAAGACAGCACAGTAAAACTTATATTTGCACTCCGTCCTACTCAAAATTCTTGAGAAGCAAGTAGCCCATGAGGTGTGGGACAAAAGGCTGTGTGTTCCTCCGGGATTCAAAGCCACATCTCTGCACTCTCTCCTCCAACAGGCCAAAATATGACAGCCTACTGACTCCAGCTGCCAACCAAGGATCCGCTCAATCGCTGCTCTGTTTCGGAACACAGCTTCTTTCTGAAGGACGGTTGGGCACCTTTCCATTATTGCAGAACACCAGGCTGATTTCAAAGGCAAAGCATTTGGAGGCCTTGACTAGCCAACAGAGAGCAAAAGAATCAAGACAACTATGGCTGCAAATTTTACAAAAAGTTTATTTAAAAGATGCCAGAACCCTTCTCACTGGAGAAGTAAGCAATCGAGCCTGGCCATGACTTTATTATATATGGCTCAGTAGACAACAAAGCAGGCATCAAGGTCTGACCCTGGGATCAGGCCTGAGACTATTTATATACAATACAGTACCTGTAATCAATCAAAGGTGAATGAAAAGGTTTGTAATAAGTACCTTCACATCTCTGTAAATAGAGTCCATTGGGCAAGCCTCAATAATAACAAGATTATAACAGAATTTACCAACACTGTTACAATTGTGGGATTCAGTAAACTAAGGATTTAATTTTAGTGCATATGAGAAACGTAAAAGACACATATTCCTCAAAATGAAATTGCAGGGGTTTTACGCCATCTCAAGTCAAGGCAATGCATTGTCTACTAAGTTGAGGAGCATGGATGAGCTTAAAATTCTGTCCATCTATCCATCCATTTTCCAACCCACTTCTTAAAATTCTGTCTCATACGCATTTCAGATTCCTCTGATCGGTGCAAATAATGTGCTAAAGGCAGCTAGTGGCCTGTTTACGGAAAAAGCTTTTTACAAGTGAGGAAGAGAAAATCAGACTCGGGTCCCTCACTGTACAAAGGTAGAATCCCATTAACATCACAGAAGGGCTCAATTACATACATGGGAATTGATAAGGGCCTATCATTTATTTCCTCATGTACCACATATGCAGTTCCTAAGAGTTCCTAAGAGTGCCCGAGTGCTTGAAAACAACACTAAACTTAGCCTTATCCTCAGTGGGTGCGGTTGTGTAAAAAATTGAATTATTGTGGAATTATCTGCATTATCTGCATTAACTGCATTGCTAAAACCCTGCTAATGGCAGTAATACATAGTGTAAAAAGCACAGACCTGAAATTTGGCCACTTTGTTCCAACCCAGAGGAGGGTCAGGCAGTGAAAGGCTGGATCTAAGGATGAGAAACTCATACAAGGACCCACTGAGCTACATGCTCATCATTCTTATATGTGGTGGAAGAAAGACATTCAGGACCAGTGCCTAATCTATATGAACAAACAAGAGGTTATGAGATGGTGGCTAACTATGGGGTAAACTGGCCATGCCCCGAGCTGATATCGAAGATCGGAATTGGGGCCAATCCCGGCATTTTTTATTCGATCGGTTCTGGCCCGATCTATTTAATTTTCCGTGTCCACCTCGTTTCGTCAGTTGTGCAGTCACACGCTGCAGTAAGCCTGAGGCATATGGCTTGTAGCTACTATTGAGATCTCAGCCGTGTGGAAATTCTTTAAAGTGGAAACTCCAAAGTGGCCCAACAGCTACCTGAAAATGTCTGCAATGTCATCCTTTCAAGAGGAGGTAGCAACATAGTGTCGCTAATTATAACAAATCTAATTAGGCACTTGTAGAAACATCGTAAGGAAGAATACTGCGAAACTGTGAGACTTACTCAGACCAATAATGCACCAACACTTACTGTATGTGTAAGTATATTTAAATATTTATTAAAAGATCGGATTGGGGTCAATATTGGGGGTGTTTGATTTTGTCTGAGTGATTGAAAGTGCCAATGATCATATAAAATGTAGAGGGCCCCCCCAGCCTACAAACTTTATCGAGGGGACCCCCCCCATTTTAGCACCCGGCCCTGGAAAAGTCTATGCATGCCACTGCCTAGGACGTCTATTCCCATGCAGCATGAACATTGATCAACAGATAGATTTCACAAGAAGAAAAGCTGATGAAAATCAGTGTGGGAAATATTACAGGAATTAAGAGTTTCCCAGCCCTACTCACTGCTAAAACTCCGGTTTGATGAATTCACATGCTTCTCTTTCAAAGACCACAACCACCTGTCCCAAACGTATTTACTCCCACAGAAATAATGCACCATTGTCTGTTAATGCGGGGTATAAGAAACTCTGGTGAATTTTTAGAACCTACAAAGTAATACAGTCACCTATAGGAGACAGCAATAATTACGTGTCAAGTACAGAATAGCCAATAGATTTAGGAGCATTATCCAAATTTTATATATTGTCAGAGTAAAAAAAAAAATCTATTTTATTCCATCAACAAAAGGCCCTTCCTTCATGTAGAGATGTAACAGTAGAGCATTTAGAGCCAAAGCAAAAGAAAAAAAACTGGTGTGAACACTGAACAGTTCCAACTACATTAACAGTTCCTACTACATTTCTCATAAAACAAATCTGTTGTATCTGACAACACATGAATGGCCGCCATTGAGCTGGAAGATCAATGCTTGTGAAGATAAATGCAACACACCTATGCTTCCAGAAAACAGATCTCTAAGTTACCAGTGCAGCCGTAAAGACTGCTGCAATTTCCCAGAGGCTAAAGCACAAATTCTAAAGAGTGTCTTTAAAAATCATTGCTGTGGCACCCATCCTCCTTGTACTGAGTTCTCTGGAATGTTCAGGGTGCGTCTGGGCACTATGTTTCCCATTACATGACAAAATACTAATCTGCAGCCTGGAAGCGCAACACAGGAACGATGCATTTTAACATTTGTTTGAGCGTTTTTTTAGAGGTTGGTGTCTTTGTTCTTTTGTGACATTTTATGGCACAGTTCTCTGCATAACCTGAAAGAATAATTTCATCAAGTTGCTTCAAAACATTTTGCCTATAATTTAATAGGTAACCACCTAACTGAGCCTAAAGTATCAATACACCAACGGACAATCTTTTAACAAGGAAGCAACATATTTTTTCTCACAATAAGGCAAAATGGATTAAAAAAATGTTTTTATTAAAGCTATATTAACCAAAGACAACAAAAAGGAAATTCACATGAAGCTAATTTATAATACTACAGTCAGTGCATCATCTGCAATAAACTTTAACTGCCAAAAATATGACACCCCAATTTCCTTACTCCAAATTTGTCTTATCTATTAATATATGTCAAAGAAAACAAAAATGAATGGTGAAACTGCTGGCTTCTGCTTTATGCCTGTTATAACCAGAGTGAGAGAGAATATGGGGAACACAAAAAAAATGAACCGTTTTAAATAGTGACATTAATTTATGATCAACTACTGATTTTCATTTAAAAAAAAAGATGGTTTACAGTACTGTACTTAAGTGCTAAAGTAGAAAAAAAATAATAGTGTTTAAAATCCCGAAAAAAAAAAGTCATAACAACAAGACCAAAAGATCTAAGTACCATAAAAGAAACTCGTTATTGAAAGCACCTGTTTTAATGGACCAGTAACAGGTCCTTAGGGGCCAATGCAATTCCTGCCCATGAGATTACAGTAGCTGGTCTTATTTTGTCAATCATTGCAGTAGTTCAAGTGAGACTGTGTCATAGTAGAATAGTAGCCAGTGAAGCTGATAATTACATTTATGATACAGTGGTACATTCTATTTCAGAAACACACAAAATTACAACAAAATTATTTTGCACAACTATTATATTTATAAGCAAAATTATAAACAGTTACTATTTTGGCCAATACAACTATTTGATATAACACTGCAGTACCTGTATGTCTCCATGAATTTTATACCAACGGGTTTCTCGTGAAGTATTGTGCAGGGTTAAGCATTTATACAAGTTACACATAAGTTCTGATGTGTCTATTTAGTATGTTCAGCAGTTACTGATGTGTCTATAAACATTCGGCGACATGAATATACAATAATGACAAATTATGTTAGATTTAAACAGGTAATAAATTATTTGCATCAAACGACGTTTTGTTTATTATACGGTCATTGTGCAAAAAGTGAGCCCATTCGCGCTCAACAACCCGCTCTCTGCTCCGAGCATAGTATTAAATACATAATTAATTAATTGCCTTAATTGTGTGCATGCCTAAGAACTTGCAAAATGCGTCTAAAAGAGGAAAGTTTGAATGGTTTCAAATTAAATGTTTTACGATATATGCTCTACTCTTTAAAGTGTTTCATTGTAACCTCCGAAATTTAAACAGTGTATTTTAAATTTATGATGTACAAAATTGTGTCCATGAAAGCAATAGTATATTTTTAAAGATCACCATACTTAAACTGTACTGCTGAGTCATTAGGGCAAGATTGTAACTCTGACAGGTTGGTGGGAGAATCGACCCACAGTCTGACCCATGTGTGACTTACCTGGGCAGATTAAACACAACATGCATTTTTATTTAACTATGACTTAAAGTACTCTAACGTGCTGCCATAATAATCAGGTTCTCGTTGTTAACTTATGAAAAGACACGAATTATTTAAGATCTATATAAATATAACGTACAGAATATTCTTTCGTGCCGAAATTCAAAAACACTCCGCGTGTTTTATAGAGACTAGTTTCCAAAACAGGGCAAAAAACTAGAAACATGAGGAAACAAATATCAGTTATAGGCAGGTACACAATTTAGATAACTCTGCCGTCAGACAGAAGTGAGTAAATAGTTTTATAGATTAACATGTATTATTAAACCCATAACAAACCAAACTGTGGTACCTATGTAAACACGCGTTTTGCCACAGTCCCCATGCGGTAACGTTCACACTGCTGTCGAAATTCCGGGCTTCCAGGCTGGCAAAGTGCTCATCTGTCCACACAGGGAAAGACAAGTGCTGGCACACTTCAGAAAATGATGCCACGCTGTAAACATACACATGCTACAAGCAAGAAAACTGCTCATTACGAGTAAAGAAACGAGCATTACCTTGGAATACAATTTGGTGACGAGCCATCTATTTCCCAAGTGGCGAACAGGTTCATCGGTACGGGTCTGTTGAGCGCCCCGCTCCCGGGAAAGCTAAGCCGGCCACTTCTCTCCGCCATGGTGCAGGATAGCAAAGCTTTACCAACAGCGGTGTTATATGAAAAAATATGAGGAAAATATACAGTCACTTAAATGTGTCTTTAATGAGACCGCACGATAGCTGTTATTACGATTTGTTGGTAGGCTACAGTTTAATGCATATAGCATGACAACACGTTCACATCTCCCTGGCCGTTTCCATGTCGGACTCTTTAGGTGCCTGCAGTACCGCACACTCACCAGCAGCGGCAGGAAATAACGTCACTGCAACTACTGACTAGAAATGCTGCAAATCCCATATCATTTTCTTCTTTCATTTTATTTGTCTGCGGTTAACACGTAAATATTCGCCTCTTTATGCTTGCTTGGATTGAAATATGTATACAAAATCTTATTGCATATGAATTACAATATGTAACATTTACGCATATATGGACGATATCCACTGCGGTATTTTAAAAAGACTATTTATGGTAAAGATCAAATAAACTATACTCTATACTAAGGATTGCGACGTTTATACGTGTTTGTTGTATGTTATGTTATGTTATGTTATGGAAGTGTTGCTACTTGATATCAAGCTTTTTGTTTTATAATTATACAAAAATAGCTAGGTAATACAGAGATGACCTAAATCATTCTGGTCGCAATGTTTCAACTATTATAATAAACAAAAGGACACTCTTTGCTGCTTTCAATGACCAACAGTACATATCGTCCTGTGCAGGGCCGCGGTGACGCTACAGCTTATCCTGGGAATCACATGGCGCGAGGCAGGATACACCCTGCACAGAAAGCCAGTCCAGCACATATATCTAGCACAGGCAGATACACTTGGAGCGATTTAGATACCAATCAATCCTTTTGAAGTACAAAACACCATTAACTGAATCAATAAGGTCCCAACTGAGCAAAACGTTTCACGTTCACTTTAGTAAACCCACGTTTGGAGCCTGCGTCTGTGGTCACCCTTCCCATAGAAATCGGTTTAAGTAGTTAGTGCCCTGATTCAAGTATATTATATTTAATTGTCAATGACATCCGTTTCAGTTGGTCGTTATAAAGGCAGCTGCTGCCAGTACCCTTTAATCAGTTTTTAATGTCGGAATACTATAATTAGTTTTTTCGGTTTCAATTTTGAATAGTCTTGCTGACTAGATGCCCAAGAAAAGAATTGCGGCTGTATGTCCAGCGGCGCCTGCATGAATTTTGATTGGGATGGTCATTAGGGACCAGTTGTATTTATAGGAATGGCCTTCTCCGTCTCTTCTATGGTTCTGCTTGGAAAATAATCCATATTTATTACGTGCATATTTTTTGGTGCGGGATGGTTCCAGGGGTTGCCACGCACACTTATCTCTAATTTGCAGACCCTTTGTGTATAGCACCATCTACTGGAAACCCAAAGCCTTACACGCACTACCGTTGCAGCATTTGAGGATGAAATTGATAGCGGAGATACAACTAAATGATAAACGGTTAAAAAAAAATGACTATGCGTTTAAAAAACACCGAACAAAAGATCCAGATTTGTAAAAAGTTACCAGGGGCCGATTTACAGTATGGAATTAAAAAATAAATAAATACTGCCGCTGGACTTTAACTGCAAAATGTCAGCTAAGCAAACAAAGGTATCAGAAAAGGGTGACAAAGCAGATCGTTCTTTATTTGGTGCACAGTACCTTGAAAATGTCGCTCCCCCCACACAACTTTCACAATATTTGATTAACCAACTGAAATTAAACCCAAACAATCTTGAAATTAGAAGCGTGTCCATATGGCATAGTTCACCTGGTACTACAGGCAAACACTGACCAACCGAATTACCAATTGCAATTACTTTATGGTGGAGTTCTCATCGTGGGAATAAAGGGCAATTAAATACAAAGTCTTAAAATGAATAGGATGCATAATTACCTTCATACCTTAAATTTTCCAGTTTGGCCAATAGCAGAAACTTAAAACAGCCAATTTGCAAGGAGAATCAAGTACTCTCATGGACTAAAATAAATATACTATTAAAATAGCCAAGCCTAAAGTGGGTACATTTACATTTATTTCTCACCTGCATATACAACAATATTAATAGCAAAAATTCTCAAACCACACAAATAAGGTAATTATGAGGGGGAAAGATGAGTCATTTGGGTACATTGCATGAAGGTAAATAATTCATATAGTTGACCATAACAGCCCCTGAAGATGCTGAGAAAATAGAAAAAAGTCTTATTTCAAAGTATTACCATCAATCTAAGGGAGAATGTTGCTTACTTGGGTTACAGATAAATTTAAAAGAAAATTGCAGACTTCAATGGTGCAGTCACATGCTAGCAGACAGAACACCACTGCTAATCGAGAAAGAAAAGAAACATGGACGCATCAGGTCACAGTCACTCGTCAACAGACAGCAGCAGCATCATCGAGGACTGCTGCAGCGGACATAGAATGGTCTTCCTCATTCTCTAGCTTCACTGTTGGGTCTGAGAGGGTGAGCGGGATTGAGACTTCTTCCTCTGTGGGGGTGGAGAGCAAGAGCGAGACCTAGAGCGGGACAGGGAGCGTGGCGCTGCACGGTTCGAATTCTTCTCTGGAGTGCGGGTCAAAGAGCGGGAACGCGATCGGGAATGATTATGGCTCCGGCTCTGGCTCAACGACTTGGACCGTGATCGAGACAGGGAGCGGCTTCTGGAGCGAGAATAGCTGCGGGACCGAGAGCGACTCCTACTTTGATAAGAGAAGAGGAAGAAAAGGAGGGGAAGGGGGGAGAAAAAAAAAAAAGATTACGAACGAAATTCCTCCTATAATCTATTTTGGCCAGACATCTACAAAAAATAAACTGGTTGTCGGTAACTAGCAAGGTTACATCTTGATATAATGCATAATGGAAAATTTTAAAATACACACTTTCTCTTGCGATCCTCGGAGAGCTTCAGTTTGCGTCCATTCAGCTCTGTTCCATCTAGTTTATCAATAGCATTCTTCATGTCGCTGTGAGACGCAAACTCAACCACCCTGGTTAGACAGAAAAGCACACTTGGCAAAGGTACGGACACCAGCCTTGAGCAGCTCATGGAACTTAACCAGTTCTACTTGTATTAAGCAATATTAAAAGCTAAAGCACAGTCATGTTCCCCTCCACAAAATATCTAGTTTTCACACTTACCCTTCATTTTTGTTGGTTCTGTGGGCATCCACAAAAGTAACCTCTCCAACTTTCCTCATCAAATCTTTCAGGTCCTGCACCATAAATTAAATTATTAAGATGGAATAATACAAACAAATCTTAACACCTTCTATAACCAAGAAGTTCATTTAAATTAGAAAATCCACCTTAAAAAAAATGAGATGAGGCAGCACATACACAAATACATATGCAAGAGCCCCTACTTCTGAAGTCCAGGAAAGTAACCAAATGAGCCATTTACTCAAACATCCCCAATCTGCTTAGTTAACAAGCAGGTGGAGCAAGGAAACTAATACTATGAGAGAAAGAAGATACCACAGAATTTACCTATTTAGTCCCATCTTCAAAATTTGAGATTAAATACAAGTTAAAATAAATCCAAAAATAGGTTCATAAGGACAGGGGATGCAAAAGGAATGAAGAAATGCTATTTTTCAAATGAATTTAGTTAAATAAAATTTCATCTAACCTTCAGGGCCTAATTTATCAGAGCTTCATGCAAGCATTTGTCTTGCACTTGACAAATGTCAATTATTACCAGCTGAGAATTTGCATTTTTTTTTTTGCCAACTATAGTATTATCCATTTAACAAGCAATCCATCCCCTATTCTAGGATTATGCCCTCCCCCCCATCGGTATAACAAAACTCAATCATGTGAGTTATGGGCTACTTACCGTTCCATACCCAGGAAGACATTAGCAAACAGCCACTTGTCCAAATAGCAAATCGGAACCAATGCAGTGTTAAGCCCTTGAGAAATGACCGTAGCCTTGTCTCGGAATCCAACCTCCACAAGTACGGAACCAGACAGCAAGTAGGAGGGACGCACCCAGCTGTCAACATCCCCATCGCCAGCAACAGAAAAAGACCCAAACAGGAGAGCGCGTGGACGTGGTTGGACGGGGGGAACTGCAGGCGGGGATGCCAGACCACAGACCCTCCAGACTGTGGCTACATTCCTCCTAAGGCTATCCTGCGCTAGACCTCTTTCACCCGCTATGGGGCCCAGCCAAGATATAGACCACCGGCAACTGTGTGTAGGGAGAGGCACCACATGGACACTATTCAGGGCACAACCAGGAGAAGACGCTATGCACATCAGACACCTCCCCTGCCCAGTCGATACATGGGTCCCAGCATGGGAAGGGGGGCCGTGCATGCAACTCCATAACAAGAGAAACCAGACAAGAGCAGCTGTTAAAAAAACAGAAGGTTTAAGATGTACTTGGTTAGATTAACCTTTGTGCATAATCAAAGATGTAAAGATTAAATACAAGATAAAAATTGCTCTGCCAACTGATCATTCTATTAACATAATCCATCCGACTTCATAGGCTTACTGATTCCATGTGTCAAAAATAAAATAAAAAAACCCTTACCATATAACTGACATTCATGTCATTAATGAAAGCTGCTTTATATAAAAACTATGGTATGTCATTAAATAGATTCTGCTCAAAACAGATTTGTTGTTAAACAAATGGAAATGTTCCCTCACCTGCCAGCTGATCCGAGATGAGAGATTCTCGACAAGGAGTCTGTGTTCTGTGCGTACAGGTGGGCCATATCTAAGGAAGGAGTTCACAGAGTTAACTGAAGGTCAAATGCACGTGCAAGATGGTATAGTTTTATGTTAGGGCTGTAAAGGGTACATGTATTCACTGTGTATCGTTTGGTACGCACAGTGAAACATTTATTGACAAGGGCGGAACTTAAATTCACAAGTAGAGGTTCAAGGTAGATATTATGCTAATCGTGGCCAAGGTGGTTACAGTCAGTCATAAATTGGTAGTTTGAGAACATTTTCCATTTCTCAATTAATTACACCAGCACAAGAGAGTAGTTAAGACGAAGGATGTCTTTTGCTCGGTTATACCAAACGCCAATATGTTGCTGGAAATACACCCAAGCAAGTTAGTCTCCCCATGGCATAGGAGCCCCAGCATGACAGTTTGATATTGGGAGGACAACTTAGATACAATTTATACTATTTACTGGGGGGGGGGGGGGCGAATGAATCCAAACTAAACACTGGGGGTCCCCTGCTGCATTGAAATTACACTGAACCATACATTGTGTGTTT
Source organism: Gnathonemus echidnorhynchus (assembly GCA_026776725.1). Taxonomy (NCBI): domain Eukaryota; kingdom Metazoa; phylum Chordata; class Actinopteri; order Osteoglossiformes; family Mormyridae; genus Gnathonemus; species Gnathonemus echidnorhynchus. The sequence continues at coordinate 13,055,108 of JAODJU010000025.1, read as the reverse complement.
GTCAGTATGTACCACTCAATGCAAACTGCAAAAAAAATAAAATAAATAAATTTCATGATCATACAGATTTGCATTTAACTACAAGCACTCAGTACTTAAACACAAATGAAAAATGTTTTCCTGTTCTGTTATATAAACCTGCAACATAGGACTCTAGTGAAGCTCAGTTATGAAAATGACACGAGTACAAAAACCACCAGCTATGAAAAAAGTTTAGCGGTTATTCTTGTAGATCCCTAGATACTAGTTGGAGCTACAACTTTCCATTAGGTGATTTTTCCGGGCTGATGTACATGAAGTAATGTGGAAACAAGATAAGTCCACAAATAAGTAACTAAACTGCTAACTAGGACAAGCTAAACTTTTCCGCTCGTTTCTGCTGTGGGCGACTGGAGTGGCACTGTTGCCGTTCTCTGTAGAACTACTGCATCATTTCTTGATTAGTATTAAACTTCAACACAGGGGGAAAAGTGCCAAACGTTTCTAGAATCAGGAGAGTAACTGGAATCAGATGTGTGCCAAGGAAGCATTTCATTCAAATCACAAGTGAAGTAATCAACTGAGTTATTGATCACGAGACAAATGAACTGACATCGTTATAACAAATAACCAGATATATTCCCAAATGTGCATTTCTCCGGAAATGTATATGTCTAATCAAATTTGGATTACCACACCAGGTTTTCATTTAGTGATCAGTACCTGTATGTACATTTAATGAAACATCTTGAAGTATTTGGTCATATAATATATATTTTTAATATGGTTAAATTATTATTTTTTTTGCATATTCTTAATCTCACAAAACCTATTAAATCCAAGTACTACGTTATTTAGCAGTTATTCATTAATGAAGTGCAACAGTCGTCATACCTGGAACCACTGCTGCGAGGTTGGCGGTAACTACCGAAGCGTGGTGAGAACCGCCCAAACCCAGCTCCAACTCCGCCACCACCCCTTCCTCTACGGGACCGTGCGTGTTCAATCGTCACTCTGCAGGTACACAACCACAGAAGTGGATTTAAGCCAATATGCAAGTTTAATTTATAAGCAAGTTACATTTGTAAAAACAGTCCTACGAAAGATGAACAATATTTTTAAAAAGTTCACCGTTTTGGAAGGAACATCACAGAAAATATTCAAAACTTAAATTTAGTACTCATGTCAAAGAGGTACTCATTTTATACTCATGTGAAGCGTTACTCATAACATACACTGCTACATCAATAATGTTACCTTTCACTGCAAAGCTCTTTCCCATTCAGTTCATATACAGCATCATCAGCATCTCGGTGATCATCAAACTCCTAATACAAGGCAAGAATATGATCAGCATCTCACAAAAGGCTCAGATCTTTATAATATAACATTGAAACAAAAAAAATAAATAAATTCAGCCTTACTGTACAATACTCCACAAAATGTCATCCTACCCCCTCCCACACATTACTGACTTATTAAAATGACTAATACATCAGGATGTGAAGCTGCACATTGATAAAGATGCAAATTATAACTTCCCTGATCCTAGCTACAAAAAAGTAAAAATTCAAAGTTGTCATTGCAAAAACAGAGGTCATACAGAGACACACGGAGAAACAATTGTGGTATTTTATTCGTTTCAGCACAGTAGGCTTTTCCAATATGAAATAAAATTTGCTAGAAGCTGTACACGAAAATAAACTTGTTTCCAGCAGGGCAACAGCCAATCACAATATTACAAATCAGGGAGAGAATCTAGAATCACTAGTGAGAACATATGAGAAAGTGACAGCAATAAAGTACGTCTTAAGTGCCTAACAGCTACAATACTAGCTGCCAGGATATTTTTGAATATCTTGCACATTAAAAGTGAAGACAGAAGACTTCTGTTCATTACCCCAGTGATGCTGCTGGCAAGCAAACTAATCTAGCATCATGTGATTCCTACTCCTAACAGCAGTCTAGTACAAATGATAGATGGACTAATTAAATGGGATTTTCAAACATTTTCAAAAGCAAACGCTAGAAGCATTTAAAAGTGTTCATATGAATTAAATATAAACTATCCAACTGCATTAGGTCTTATATTTTTGCCATTATTATTGATCAAAATAGATGCTGTTAACCACTGACAAGCAAGTAATTTTCAAAAGACTGGGTAGATTTATCAGGCACCATGCAAAAATGCAGCTTGAAGGCCTTACCACGAAGCCAAATCCATTCTTGAGGTTGATCTCCCTTATCCGTCCATAGCCCTTGAAAAATTTTTCCACATCCCTCTCTCGTGCATGAGGGCTCAGGCGACCAATGAAGACACGACATCCACTCATTGTCTGGGGGGGAGACAAAACAGTAGAAAAAACTGTTACCTGGTTTGTCAATTCTAATCAAGAATTAAACTGAACCGAACAGGAAAGATCAACATGAAAAGCACCAATTACATATTTAATTAAAATATATTGACAGGAAAGAAAATTTAAAATCCTCCATGATAATCATTCATAATAGATGTATAATGCCCAAATAAAGTGTCCTACTTTGTAATGATTTGATTCTAGAGATACACCGATAGTGACCGGAATCAGCTGATTTTCAGCGTGCTCAGCCTGCACCACAAATCCAGTCAGTCTCATGTATTTCCAATACCAAACCAGTCCGTTTCACATATGCACCAAACGTCATACAGCCACACGCATGCTCACAGCCACGCGCTAACTTGTCGTTAGCGTGGAAGTTCATTACTGTGAGTGAAGACAACACAAAGCTTGCAATTTGTAACACGTAAAAATAAACCATGAAAAAGTGGCGAAACAGAGGTAAATGTTAAACTCATTATTAAACATACACTAGATAATCTTGAAAAGGAATAATTAAAACTGAAAAGCTAGTAAGGTTTTTTCCTATGAGTGTAAAAATGTTTTAGTGAAACTTTAACCGGCTGCGCTACAATGTCCATACAGTAAGAAGCCTGATCATAATAATATTACCCCACACCTATTATTTGGAAGAGAATAGTACACTTCAATTTTACTTAAAGGTTTGTAACCTATGAGCTTGTTTTTATTTTAAGACTGGTAAAACAAGAGAAAAAGGTCAATGTTGTGTTCTGATTAACTTAAAAACATACTGGAAAATGATACAAGTAACTGAAATTTCTTACATCTGCTCAAGTAACGAAAAATATCAGAAAAAGTTTTGTATACAACTCATTCAGATCATTGTTATTTTTTACCTCTTTCCAATTACAGAGCACTTTATTTTGAGACTTGTTTAACTGAGAAGATCCAGTAACAATGCAGTTGAGGAAACAGCAAAGTTTAACTATTTGTTTTATTATGAAAATAAAATTTGCATTGAAGAAAAGCTGATTTTGGTTTGTATATGCTATGTCAATTATAGATCTTAAGAAAGAAAATGGTAATCGGCAGGTCACACTTGCAAAAACAAAAAAAAAAAAAAATGAAATCAGCCAAGAAAATTCATTTCACATGTATCCAGAACAGACCAGTAGCTTACTAGTTAAAAGCAAAATGTGTGTTTGATCATTTTTCCAATAAGCAATGTTGATACTTGAGCACACTGAGCATTATTTGCAGAGAACACGTGTCACTGCCTTACTATAAAAATGATGCATTTTTATAACTGCCATATTAATGGTGGGACAATTTAACTCGTTTAAAAAAATATAAAAAACTGTCATACAGTCTTAAGAGCTTCTCGCTTCCCAATTAAAAGTTAATTTTTCTGCAACCATATGACCTAAACTCAAGGGATTGTGTGTCAAAATCTAAACGCTTACAATGTCATACAGACCTAAATATGCGGTTTATCAGTGCTACATCTATCGAGGCTGTAGTTGGTTCCCTATAATGAAATAGTTCCCCTTATTTAGTCATGCCAAGCAATAAGAGAAGAAAACTTGATATCTTTTGCGAAGTCAAATTCATCACCATCACATTTAAACTAGGTGCACACTGGAAACTCAATTACAAGAAAAATGCTCAGGAAAAAAAAATATCAAAATACACTCACATTTTAAGAATCGCACATGTGCACCACATTAAACAAAGACAGAAGTGGCTTGCAGAGTGATCCTGAGCAAGGCCCATAACCCCGAAAAATTCTCCGGGGCTCCAAATAACTGACTGAGCGCTGACCCCCCCCCCCCCCCCCCCCCCCCAAGATTTGCTGTCACCTATGCCTGTTAATCCCACATAATAGTACGATGGAATATGCGGAAATGAAGCACTTCCTATATAAAACAGTACTCATATTTATAATATGACCACATAAAATACCATTAATTGTTAAGGGATGAGCATATGAGCAAAAAAATACCACATTATTGTCTTCTGCTATCATTCATTACTTGATGGTTTGCTAGAGACTAAATCGAGTTACTTTAACCATGTGGTGGTCCGTTTCGAAACAAAGGATATAGTTTGGCAGCTATTACAGATAAAGCAAGAGAGAACTTCCGAAATCGTCACATTTGAATACAAAGGGCAAATCTGTAGCATTAATTAACCAGCTTCACTCCGAAATGTTAAATTCAGCTTCCGTGCAAGTCAACTTTCGCTTTAGCCAGTTAATAAAACACGTTACCTATTATCAGCGGAGAACATTGCGGCCCACTCATCCGAACCTCTAAACCTTACGAACCACCCCCTGCAAAGCCGAAACACTCTCCTCACATCAGCGCTGAACCATAAGCGTTAATATAACAGCTATAACAAATATAGTCTGTTGTGCAGTGTTGGTAAAAATCTGTTAATATACGGCATTCTGCCGAGAGGCTTACACTACGCCGACATTTATGCAACTAAAAAACCGTCGTGCAACTAAAGAACCATCAATAACGATGATTCAATTAGGAACTGTCCTGTACCTGTTGTGTACGGTTTACTTATTTGATCCATTCAGAAAACAAGAAAATTCACAGGGACAAATAGTAGTATGACATTGAAGCGCTATAAATTTAGCGACAACTAGTTTTGCTAACAGTCTACGTAGGCCTCATACGAAAATGCACACCGAAGATGTATTCTTTACAGGAGAATTTTATATAATTAAATTCTACACTAGTCCAGACAAAAGTAATACGATGACACTATGGTTTTATTTTAAATCCAAATACCTACTATCGATCGAAACTCTGGCTAAGACAACGAGGCATTTAACAAGCAGTTTGTTTACTACGAAGTGCACAATTTCCTTGACCCAATTTTCAGATGGTTAGTGAAAGACGTAAGGTGCAGCGTAAGACCTCCTAAACTTGTAAACCACGTTACAGCGAATAACGATAAATAGAAACGCAGTTTATTTTCACCCACCTCTTCCTTTTAAATCGCCCCTCGTTCGCTGCAAAATGGCGTCTTTAGACGATGTGTACAAATGGCGATCAGCTACTCGCAAGACCGCGGAAATGTAGCCGCTTTATGCTGCCAGCGTTCTGGCGGATATAGAATGAATGACAAATGACGTAACCAATAGTGTGAGGCGGGAGAATTAACGGCGGAACTGAGGAATTTTTAAAGCGAACACTAATGAAGAAACGCACGAATATCATCCATATTTCCATATTTCCCCATTTCTGGAAATAGTTCTCAGGGAAAAAATTTAAATATTTATACATTTTTAAGAAGTTTTTAAATGTCCCAAAATGCTATATATATTCTATATATATACGTGGGTATATATGTGTGTGTATGTGTAGCCTGTGTATTCTCTATGTCAATTGTATATGATATTTGTGTTGATTGATTCATGAGAAGGTGTATGTAGTATTATTTACCAGGACTATGATTAAGTTGAATATTCTGAAAATAAAGGGTGTACTACAACCGGGTACATTTTTGTGTGGAAATCAGTTTAGCATACTTAAGCTATGATTCACATTCACAATTAACCACTATATCATTGCCCATGCAGGTTTTGTCTGAGGAGAGCAATTCATCACTAATCAATTATACTTCTTTCATCATTTATACAAGCACATAGAAATTCTTTAGTTTTCATGATCACATATTCCAATGTATAGGAGAGAGCAAAACTCTTATAATCAGTGTTTATGGACAATTTTCCATAAGTATTTTACATCTATTAACTAACAAATTTGAACTTCTGTAAGCGTATTCATGGCATTTTTTAAAGGAATTTGCAATTACAGAACAATTGCAATTAAGTCCCCAGTGCTCAACGCAAAATTATGCCCTTTGGCTGTAGCCCAGTGAGTTATGGATATGTGTATGTTCCATGTCTGGTCATGAGTTTGTATCCTGTCGCCAGCAGAGTAAAGGTGATTATACACGAGTAACTTTTTGAGCAAACTTGCCAGAAACGGGCAACCAGGTGAGACACAAGGCAACTAATCAAGACAACGGACAGTTAGCATCAACCAATGAGAGAAGAGCAGATCTATTGACAGGAAGACACTGGAAAGATGGACACTGAAGCTCCAAGTTGGTCACATGATGCAGCTGGCATTCTGATTGGAAAATCTCAAAAAGCTGCAGACAGAGATCAAAATTGTCCAGATTGAAATTTGTTGCCCATTCTCAATGGCAAAGTGCCTGAGCTTCGTTGCTCAGCAACCGTGCCAGGCAACATTGTTCAAAAAGTTGCCCTGTGTATATCACCTTAACTGACTGACTGGATGCTATCTGAGCATATGCTCTGACCCCCAAGTCTTTCACAATTTTACATCACTTCAGCAAAAGTGTCTGCTATGTAAATGTAATCTCAACTCAATAAATGGCTTTCAGTACACATTGGTATTCACCATTGTATTCCTTTATGATGATAAATCTACATATTTTAAGATGGTGCTGTGGGATACAAACACTGCTCATTTTCAAGATAATGCAAGATAATCTCTGTAATGCAAAATATCTATGGAACAGCTAAGGTTTTTTTTCCCCGATTTATAGTATTATGAAGTGATGCATTATCCATAAAACTTAAAAATGTCTCATTTCAAATGGGAATAAAAACCTGTGATGTCACCCAAGGTCTCAGGGTGATCATGACAAGAGTAGCAGGATGGAAAATGATTTTTTATTACGATGAAAGAAACAAACATAGCCTTTCCTCTTCGATGGATGGTGTGCGAACTGTTAATTCTGTTGATATTCAAATGCAGAGTCAGGAAAATAACTGCTAGTGAGGATTATTGTTTGCATGTTTTTAATTAGTATATTTTCTAAAATTGTTGGTGGTCTTCTAAACCAGTAAGGTGTATATCAATCTATTTTAAACTGTACAGTACAAAAGGAAAATACATTAATGGCATCACAAATAAAATATAAAAGATTAGACTGAACATTTCCATTGAAACATTAAAAAGAAATAAATACATTAATAAAAATAATTATGATTTAAATTTCAGTTAAGTTAAAATACTGGAGGACTATTTTGGTATAGTTTTATAGTCTTATTTGCTTAGCATCGATTCTAAGGGCTTTTGTAATGTCTGGGATTATGAGAGTAATATGTATCTTCACCTGAGAGTACAACTGTTTCCAAACATGTATTCTGGATGATAAACTTGCTTGTAACAATTTCAGTGTATGGAGATAGAAAGGCAATCAGTGTGACACAGCTGATTTCCCCATTACTGGATTTAGCAAAGGCTGTGTGACCTTGCTTGGAATTGACTTGCATCATAGATTTCAGGGATGTTCCCATGGTCTGGACAATTTATAAACACCAATTCATCTAACCGCATTTCTTTAGACAGCGGGAAGATGATGACTCGAGTGCCCAAGGGAATCTCACACAACGACCGGGAGAGCATGCAGACTCCATACGAGCATGTCTTGACAAAAACAAGAAACTGTAAACATATTCTCATAATTTTACCAAACTACACTTGTTTCAATAAACTCAGATAGAGAAAATAAAGATAGAGCTGTGGTTTGTCACTGATTTTAAACCTTTCGAGAAACTTGTGAGAATATGAATAAAAGTTTTGTAAAGTTCATTATCTGCAGGGTCAAAAAATTCTTGTGCATAAAAAATTATGCATTTCCTTTGCAGTCTCTGTGTTACAATTTTCATGCCTCTTTGTTTTGGGTGTTCATACATCCTGCTTGTTCTATGCAGGCATGGGGGGCCCTGGAGCCTCAGTTCAGGTCTAAAAATGGAAGAGCATTCCTAAAGAGAGCACGGGCCCCAAGAAACACTGTCACTGGCTGCTCAGACCCGGGTGTGGCGGCAGCTGTGCGAGGAGCCAGGGGCCACACTGGCTCCTGAGGCTGAGGGAAGGTCTTCATCGCTAGAGTCTAGCTGCTCCTCTTTATGAAGGCCCAGGCTAATATGGCTTTGAAGGGCAGCTGGGGTCAGCCATTCCTTCGGTAGGCAGCTTTGTAGGAATGGGATGCAGGAACTGAAGTAGGCCAGTCGATTCACCCAACGAGGAATTTCTTGTCCACACAGCAACTACCAAATAAAGAAACACATGGTTATGACACATCGGATCTCCAAAAATATGACGCATCCGGAACAGTCAACGTGCCATTTCACTTTATTCACTCTATTCCTTTCAAAAACCTCCCAGCTAGACAGAATTTCCCGATTAATTTGCCCCTATGACCTCAAACTCGGGCGATCAAAAGAGGATATTGCATTAATATCATAAAAGATTAGACTGAACATTTCCATTGAAACATTAAAAAGAAATACATTAATCTACTTGATATTAAGTAGATTTGTTAGTTTTTACTAACCTCAGACAGTGAAGATGAAAAGTGGTTGCAGTTTTTGTGCATTAAATGGTAGGCGTTGCCCTTAAACTCCTTGCCCAGCTCTTCCATAATCTTGTCTATATCATGCTCAGTGAAGTCTGTTGTTCCTAAGGCAATGGCCTCTCTGCAGGTACAGATATACCTCAGACACTTTGTTGCAAAGGACATGTCACATGATTTATTAAATTATTTAATTTTCCATTAGAAAAACTTTAAACATTCTATCTGGACTGTACCCATCAAATAAACTTTCATGTACTAGTTAAACAGAGGTGGAAAGTTCAGGTTCAGAAAGTACAAATCCAGATTTAGTTTCAACCAACCAGTTGAATATAAAGAGTCACAGTTACAGATTGGTCAGCTGGTTGGTTGGAACAGAATCTTGGTCTGGATTGGTACTTTCTGAACCTGAACTTTCCACCTTTGTACTTTAGATATTACAGGAAATTTAGATTTTTTTAAAAAACTGATTCATTTTTGAAAGATATACCTAATAGATGACATATGCATCTTGTGGCTCGTGCATTACGTGCACCCTCCCTGGTATAAGACGCTTGTTATTGTTACAGTCTGTGCGGTACATATATCTTTTTACGTTATAAGTAACACTAGGTGGAGCCCATCCAACAATGTGGGAAGTACTTGTTGGTGAGGAGTAATTCCAGCAGAAAGTGGGTAAATGGTACTGCTGGAGAGAATAAAGAGGACAGGTGGGAAGAGGAAATCGAGAGAGAGAGAGGGAGAGAGAGAGATGGCACGTTCGTTCTCTCCTGTGTCTGTGTCTAGCTGTAAATACTTCTGTAAATAAAGGGTGACGGTAAACTGAGAAGAAACTGAACCACGTTTGTGGTTTCTGCCTGAGCCAGATTATGTAAGCTGCCTTGTAACAACAATGAATAAATATTCCCAATGTTTAATTTAGTTTTCCTGATTTAAAGTGTTTTGGTTAGCAACTGAAATCCTTCAGATTTGAACGACATTAGTTTTAGCCTTAACATTTATTTTACTGAATATATTATATTGCAAACACATTCCTTGTTAAAGAAGTAAATGAGTTTTCTAAAACATGTAGGACTGTGGATTTTATGGGGCTGGATCTGCAGATCCAAGGATTAGAATGATATACTCACTTGAACTTGAAGGTTTCTCCAAGCTCAGCAGTATTACCAGGAGTGATCTCAAAAATCCCACTGAAGGGGTATGGATGGCCTCCATATGCAAACTCTAAGGAGGAAGAAGAGGGATTGGAGGATGGAAGAGCAAGAGTTTATCATCATCATCATCCCATTTCTGGTGAAAGATCTGCTGAAAAAGTGGTGAAGAACAGATATAGTATAGTATACTACAGTAAATACTAGTATTAATCATGTGGGACACCGGATGCAGGAATTTCCAAATTAAAAGTACACGCATTTTAAATACCCAATACACAGAAGCTGCTTTAAATTATTAAAAGCTGTCACAGGGCCAATCTAAATAAAAGCACTCGGGCAACAATTAGTTAAATAGCATCAGCCGTGGCTGTATTTATTGGGAAATAACCCAAGAGAACAGGGTAACATGCCAGCTGCAGGACTGTGGGTGTCTGTAAGAAAATAAAAGGTGGGATAAACCCAACAACAGAAAACAAAATCAAGAAATGGAGAAAGATTGCTGCAGTTGAAGCAGGTAGA